>PVKC010016604.1:0-20688 GCA_004027635.1 Crocidura indochinensis
GGTAGTTTTCTGTGTATTTATTTTTGTAGCTGCACTCACCACTCTTTGTGGTGAGCTTCATGGAGTAAACTGGGAATTCCAGCCTCCTCTCATTGACTCTGATGATTGTTGCGATGATGATTTTTATTTTCTTTAAAACCCATAGATGAGTGAGACTATTCTGCGTCTCTCTCTCTCTCCCTCTGACTTGAGTTTTCCTATACGTGGATGTACGTGGAATCTACCATGCTGAGTGAAATAAGCATTATTACTTTTTATAGACAAACAAAATATAGATTATCAAAAAAGACTGAGACTAACTGTTGCGATCAGAGATATTGTTTAAAAGATTATTTATCCTTTGTTGGAGGAAATGACCAGTGGAGGAAATTCTCTATGTATTTTATATGAAGACTTTTCATGAATGTGATAATATAAATCTCTTATTATTCATAAAGCTCCTTTTTGACTTTTACCACCAAACATAAATCATTGATTTTAAAAGACAAATTTATATTTCATTAATTGCATATTTAATAGCCAAAGTATGGAAACAAATGTTGTCTAAGAGGTAAGTGGCTAAGACAATGTGTGTGACATATTTACAGAGGAATTCTATTATATGCAGCAGGAAGAAAAACAGGAATCTATGCAGTTTTCTATAATATGCACAGGAAGGAACACTTCGAGGTACTGAAAATCAGCCAGAAAAGGCAGCTACTGTATGATCTCACTCACCTCTAGTATATGTAGAAGGACAAAACAAAATTACAGACAATATCAAACAATGATAAACACTTTACCTTAGATTGCAAATTAAATTTCTGAAATGAGGAGAGAAAGATGTGTTTGAATGAGGAATAAACTATTACTAGAAGATCATGGGCACTTTGGTGTTTGTATATGGGTTTCAGGGGAGAGCGCAGTAACTTTGTATATAAATTTCCTGTTTTAACAGTGTTATAACCTAAACTATAAATAACATTTTATTACTTGGAAAGCCACTTTCCTTCTTTCTTTACATAAAAATTTTAAAATAAATAACTTAATGGACAGCTAACAACAAAGAGCTTAACAACAAAACCAAATGAAAAGCTTACTAAGTCTTCTGTCATTGTCATAATGACTTCATTGGAGATACAGTGATTTTTATAGATTTGTTTGCAATTATATTTAGTTTTTTCTTCCAATTTTTAAAAATTTTCTTCTCTTTTTTTCTTTTTGCTTTCTATTTTTTAAAATAACTTGTTTCGCATTTGTATAGAAATAATTGTATTTCCTATTTAATTTTATCTAATTGGAGATAAAATAATTCACAAATTTTGGGGGCTGAAGTGGTGGCACTAGAGGTAAGGTATCTGCCTTGAAAGAGCTGGCCTAGATTCAATTCCCTAGCATACAGTCACCGCAAGCCAGGATGATTTCTGAGCACATAGCCAGGAGTAACTCCTGAGCATCAAACGGGTATGCCCTTCCCCCCCCCCCCAAAATATAAAAAGACAAACAAACAGGGGCTGGTGCGGTGGCTCTAGAGGTAAGGTGTCTGCCTTGCAAGCACTAGCCAAGGAAGGACCGCGGTTCGATTCCACAGCATCCCATATGGTCCCCCCAAGCCAGAGGCAATTTCTGAGCACTTAGCCAGGAGTAAACCCTGAGCATCAAACGGGTGTGGCCTGAAAAGCAAAACAAACAAAAAAAGACAAACAAACAAAAGTTTTCTTGGCACTTTACCTCTTTTCTTAAATTTAGCTTTTTCTTATATTTAGCTTTTAATTATTTTTAATTTATACACCATGGTTACAAGGCTCTAATACAAGCTGTAATACAGTTCTGTTTTTTCCCACTGAGGTTATTCATGATTGAATTACAGTCATACAATGCACAACAACCTTCAGCAGTGAATATTTTCCCCCCATCAATGTCCCAGTACTAACTTATTTTGTAAAAAAGGATTTTTAACTGGATGTTTGAGGATTTTTAAAAAAATTAAAAATAGGGGTCCGAGAGATAGCATGGAGGTAAGGCATTCGCCTTTCATGCAAAAGGTCATCGGTTCGAATCCCGGTGCCCCATATGGTCCCCTGTGCCTGCCAGGAGCAATTTCTGAGCATGGAGCCAGGAGTAACCCCTGAGCACTGCTGGGTGTAACCCAAAAGAAAACACAAAAAAAATAAATAAAATAATAAAAATAAGGGAAATATTTTAAAAGAAATTAAATGAATAACTATTTCAGATATGTCTTAAATACATAAGATTATATTTTGTTTTTTTGTTTATCTATACATATATAATATATACTTATACATTATAAGTATAATATATGGGTAGAATATAATATATTGGTAGAAGACAATCTATGTGGGTAAATGTGCAATTCACAAATCACAAATTATCACCAAAATGGTTTCCTACATGGCTTGCTTATTCTTAGAATGAACTCATGAGGAGAGATATTTTAATGCTTCAGTGATTGCTCAGATTTAGGGATCAAATGGAATCTAGGAATCTGAGAAAAATAAGACTGACTATATAATTAAGCAGAAGTTTAGTGAATAAATTTAGGCAATTGTGAGTTCTTGGTAGTAAGTTAAAGAAAAAAGTGATGTTAATCAATATTTACATAACATATTCCGTGTTTGGAAATATTAATGAAAGGTAAACAAATAGGGTCTCTGAAGTGTAAGTTCCTGAAACCATTGTTTCATGCTATAATCAAACTTTCATGCCATAATCTGTCTTATCATATTTGTTACAGTAACTACTTGCATGTATTATTTACTTGTTTACTACTTAATTACTTAAATTTCAGTCAGGCTGAATTTATCTGAGAAAATGGCATGGGCACTAAAACTTTCAGTCATAATTAAAATAAATTAAATTATTAAAATTATTTTCAAGATAATAGCTTCAAATGCTAAGCACCTAAATAGCATATACAAATAGCTAGCATGGCTAGCTGGGCCACTGTGGAACCCTAGCACTCTTAACCCAAGCTGAGCATGGGATTAATAGGCCTTTATCACTGGAAAGTTCCAGGAATTCCACAAACTCCCAGAATATCACTGAGGGAAGATCATGTAAAAAAGCAGCGTTGAAACTTGTTCAACAGGGCCGGAGAGATAGCATGGGCTTTGGCTACTATTTGATTTCACTTTAAGTGGTACTTTCATGTAAAATTTCCTCTTCATGTAAATATTTTCAGGTTTTTAAATTAAGTTTTTTAATACTAAAAATATTATAGCGTATGCACTGAACTCAAACACAGCCTGTAAGTATTTTCATTTCAAATTTTCTTCTCTGTGCAATACTTTCAATTTCATTTATATTGAAAATATTTAAAGATGCATATTGTAGTCACCTTCAGTTTTGTTAAAATCAATTCAAGCTTGAAATTCAAATTTTTTATTAATCTTTATGTTCATGTGCTATATTAATCTATATAATCAGAGTGAACAAGATAAAATTTGTATAGGGTATTTTTGCTTATATAATTAATATACTATAGATGTACAAATATAATATATATTTCTTCTGAATTTTCGTTCATATTTTTAAATATATAGGTAATTAATTAGGAGGAAAATGGTACATAAAGAGATTAGATTTACATGAAGAAGACCATTATGCAATTTTTAATAAACCCAAATATATATATGAATATACCTATAACATAATCTAGGATAAAAAGCATTTGAAAGATGAAATATCACTATTTTTGAAGTCTCAGCAATTAATAGATTTTTGGGGAGGAGCCATTTTTACTTACAAATAAATTGGGATAAGAACTGGAGAGAGAGAGTACATTATGCAGAGTGCTGGCCTTGCATGTGAACAATCTGGGTTCGATTCTTGGTATCACATTTGGTCCCCCAAGCACTGCTAGGAATTAATTCTAAATTCAGAGTCAGGAATAACTTTTGTTTGTCCCCTACAACAAAAAATGAACAAACCAACAGAATAAGTCTATAAAGAGATTTTTGTGATGAGGTATTTATGAAGAGCTGTGAGTGTACTTATATGGACCTGCATTTAAAATAAGTGTAGGAACCATAACAAAGAAGCAACCTGGTTAAAAGATCAATGAATTTTGAAGCTGTGGACATACACACACTGAAATATATACAGCCGCAGAACAATTAAACCATTCAATTTGCTGCAATCTGACTGAAACTGGAAGATACTTTGAGTGAAGTAGGCCAGAAAAAAGAAAGACATAAATACAGGATTATCTCATTTGTGGTACATAAATAATTAGTTGGGAAAATGTTATATAGTAAAGTCTGGGGTGGGGTGAGGTGGGGTGGCAAGAACACAGTTGACTCCAATACTGAAGGAGGAGTAAGGGGAAAGAAGAAAAGAAATCAAGGTGAGAAAAAAGAAAATCAGAAAGATACTTAATGGAAAAACAGGGGTCAGAGTTTCAATAATACCAGTGTTTTGGAAAGTAGCAAAAGTATAAACCCAAAGCACAGATGTATCAACACTGCAAACAGGAGATCTACGCTGCAACCAGCATGCTTGGTAATGTGCCTGTCAAAATAGCAGGTAGGAGTAGGGGTATGTGTGGAGGTGGTAGCTGGGGGATAGGGGTCAGGGGAAATGATGGAATATGGAAACATTGGTGATGGGAGTTGACACTGGTGATGGAAATGGTGTTAAAAAATATCATACACCTACATTTTACTATCAACCAATTTGTAAATTATGGTTCTTTAAAATAAAAAAAATTTAAAAAAGAAGGTAGTGAAATTTGTACAACATGTAAATGATAAATTATAGAAATGAAAATAGAGAAACAACATAAACAGGGTATATAATGTTCATATTTATAACAGTGTATATAATATTTACATAACTGCTTATAGGTGTTTATGTTTTCACTAATCTCATAGCAATTTATGGAAGATGCTCATTTGAAATAATAGTACATTGAAGTCAAAGATATTGAATTTTATCTAAAAAGTGGTAAGGTGGAATTTATACTTGTGTCAGATTAGAAACTTTAGATATTTCCTGTATTTTTAATATAATAATACATAGGATAAAGTATTAAAAGACTAAGGATTTTAGAAGATATGTGGTTTTCTTTTGGTTTTAATTAAGATTTTTTAATAAAATTGTTTAAGTTATTGGAGTGCCATGCTTGGCAGTACTGTGAATGAGCATTATTTAAGTATGCAGGGTAATCGTGTTCTCCCATGATCAAGCACCAGTACCTTCCACCACTGAATCTGGTTCTCTCTGCCAGTTCCCTGTCTCACAGCACTCCAGTTCAGACTACTGCTTGGTACACAGTTCTGTTGTTAGACTAAGGGTTCATATCACTGGACATGTTTTCAAATTTTTTCTTTGCCTCTGAGTATGATTTTATCTGTGTTTTTATATGGGATTGAGTATATCGAGACCAATTCATTTTATCCCAATTTAGAGTTTTTATCATAAATGATTATTGAATTTTGTCTAAACATTCTTCTTTAATTTTTATATAAAAAGATTTTTAATTCCCTTGCTTCAATATGTGTATATTAAGCCATTCTTTCATCTATACAAAAAAAACATTTAATGTCATATAAAACTTGTAGAGGCTGGTGAGGTGGCTCTAGAGGTAAGGTGTCTGCCTTGCAAGCGCTAGCCAAGGAAGGGCCGCAGTTCAATCCCCCGGTGTCCCATATGGTCCCCCCAAGCCAGGGGCAATTTCTGAATGCTTGGCCAGAAGTAATCCTTGAGCATCAAATGGGTGTGGCCCAAAAAAACAAACAAAAAATACAAAACAGTTTTAATGTATTAATTGATTTGCTTTGCTAAAATATTGTTGCATGTGTTTGAAGCTACATTAATTATTACTAATGACATATAGTTATTTAGTTATAACATTGTCTGATTTAGTTTCAGGATAATGATCTCATGGAAACAATTTAGAGGATCTCTTTGAAGCTTGGACTTGTTCATCAACAAACCCATGTGGATATGGACTTTTGCTTTGAAGAGGTGTTTTCATTAGTTTTATAATTTATTTACTGGTGTAAAGTGTGGTCATGTTTTTCTCTTCCTCCTGGTTCATACATCTTGGATACATCTTGGGGGGATGTATAATTGTAAAAATTCGTGTATATATCATCAATGTAGTAGCACAGTTTTGTTATTACTAATCTTATATATTCTAACGTATCTTTTCTAACATACTTCCTATTATTGCTGATTAAAATTATTTAATTTTGAGTTATCACCTCTATATCTTCTAATAAAACAATATAATAAATTGTACCTTTATGTATACTCAAATTTTTACTTTCTATTTTTTAATTTATACTTTTTTCAATTTATTTCCTTCATTCCAATTACTATGGGCATCATTGAAAACAAACAATAAAGAAGCCAAAACACAGAACAAAAATAATAAAACAGTAAAAATCAACAATATATAAACAAGGAAACCAACAAATAATTGATGAAACCAAGATCTGCTTTATTAAAATAAACAAAATAGACAAATTGTTGGCAGAAATCACAGGAATAAAAGGGAAAATTTTCAAATAAACTAGATCAGAAATGACAATGGAGCAATTACAACAGAACCACAAGAAATCCAAGACATCATGAGAGATTAGTATGCACAATTGTACTCTGTTAAGCCAGAGAGCCTGGATGAAATGGGTATTTTTTGGAAAATATATAATCTCCCAAAACTGAAGGAGAAGAAAGTAGAAAGCATAAACAATCCAATCCAAGTAAGGAAATTGAAACAGTAATTAAGAAATTTCTCAAGATCATAAGTCCAAATTATTATGCATAATTGTACTCTATTTAACCAGATAATCTTGATTAAATGGACATATAATTCACAGACTAAATATGAGTAAAATATCATAAAACTGTCTTTATTAGATATCTTTGAATGCATAAATTAATATAAAAATAGCTCAGCCATAACTTGATATTCTACCTTAAGATATTATTAAAGAACAACTTAATGAAGTCCAAAATTTTCTCTAAAAATATGAACTTTAAAAATATGGGCTGGAAAGATAGCTTAGTAGGTATTATTTATCTTGCATTCAGTCAACCTGGGTTTGATCACCAGCTTTCTATATGTACTTCAAAAATTGCCAGTAGTGATCTTTGAGTGCAGAACCAGGATTAAACCATGGCAAACATGAATGTGGCAGAAAAAAGCAGAATAAAATTTTTGTTAGTTAAAAACTAAAAATATGTATACAAAGAGCAATAACATAGTTTGCTTAATAAAGAGATAAATCATTAGAAATAAAATAATATATTATTACTATTGACTGAATATAAATAACATTTATTTAAAATTGTGTCCAATCTTTTAGATAACAATTGAAATAGACAAATACAAGTTACTAAAGTATAAAAGATAATAATGGACATTATGAAGATATATATTATATGTAAAATATTAAAACAATAATTAGAAAATTATTCACAAATACATGAGGTAAAAGAGTGTTTTATGTGTTTTGTGTATTTGGTCTTTTTAGGCCAGTAGCATATTATTAAACCAGATGAAGACATTAGAATGTTTAAAGTCACATTCTAATATTTTCTATGAATCTATGAACAGGCACAAATATTGCTTAGGATGTTAACAAAGCTAATTTAGCTACAAATAAAAGTAAATTGCTCTAAGTGAGATTTGTCTACTCTTAGATACTAATTTTAGATATTATGAAATAAATATGATCTTATTTCAGATGCTCTACATTTTATGTCATCTTTATTTCAGATTGTCTAAATTTCAGATACCAAACAAGAAATATGATACCTACTATTATTCCTAGACACACTAACTTTTTTTTTTTTAATTCTAGTTCTGGTCACTTAATGTTTTGCTGATATAGGGGTATTTGCTCCAATAGGAAAGCTGCTTTCTCCTTGAAACACTGCAGCGATTCTTTTATATAGATTGTTCCTGGTTACTCAAACACTTTAACCACTCAATATATTTTTTTACTTACTATTTAAAACACTTTGTTTAAATAGTTTATTCCTCAGTTCACTCACTTAGAAAGTGGGTGGGCTAAAAAACATAATGCTTTCAATCAACTTTTTTTTTTTTTTTGGTTTTTTGGGCCACACCCAATGACGCTCAGGGGTTACTCCTGGCTATTTGCTCAGAAGTCGCTCCCGGCAGGCACGGGGGACAATATGGGGAACCGGGGGATCAAACCGCGGTCCCTCCTAGGTTAGCGCAGGCACCTTACCTCCAGCGCCACCGCCCGGCCCCAATTAAATCAACTTTCTATGAATGTCATTAGTTAATGCATCATAGTAGGTTAATCTGCACCTAAAGACAAAGTTGATAAGGATCAATTTGGGATATTAACCACTATAAGTTTCATATGTTTATAATTTTGCTCATTCTATATATGTTTGTTTAAGTATTTTCTGAGTGTCAAATCTAATCAACATTTACCCTAGTGGCTGCAGAGATTGTAAAGCAATCTATTTTTTAATTATTGCAAAAACAAAAAAATGTTAGAATAAAACTTAATATTTTATTAATCCAGCAAGCATAAATCAATAAACACATCTGAACTTTCATACCTTGAAAATCAGGAACCATTTTCAGTTATAATATATAGATAAGTTTTCCATTCCTTTCTTACAATATGCCTCTTTCCTTCAGAATCACCCTGATACTTGCCCTCTTTATCACGTTAATGTTAAGACAGTGTTGCAATCATACTCTGTAAAGCAAATGAAAACTAGGGAAGGTAGTTGTTTCTGACTATTGATTATGCTTCAGGCAAGCTACATTTTATGAATGTTCTCAAATTTTGGTATTTGACCACATTTCCTAAATTAACATTCACAAACGGAAAATACATATTTTTGCAGGAGTCAGAATATAGTATCTATGAATTTACAATATTTTAATTTTTAGGAATTAAAACATTACTCCTCTACATTCAGGAATCACTCCTGACTGCACAGGAAACCCTATGGAATACCAGGAATATAACTGGGTAGACTGCTTGCAAGGCAAGAATTGTTTTACGATTACTCTGGCCCCAAGAGGCAATTTGTCTAATGCAAAAAAAGACTGTTTTAAGAATTGAGCCTCTAATATAAAGACTTTACAAAATATTAGATATCCCAATTGTGTAGTTGTATTTTTTGTGAAATATTTCTATGCTCTAGATTAAAATAAATCAAGCTTACACAGATAATTTGTGCTATTATCAAAATTATCAAAATAATACCAGATAGGTAAACAGTGGTCAGAATGGCATTGGACTTTCATCCAACTAAATGAAGTTTATTCCCTGATATCTAGGAGTAAGCTCTAAACACATCCAGATACCTACTTCCCACCTTCCAGGACTATAAAATAATAAAATCATATTTATCTGCTTGTCCTCAGTGTCTAATATCCACAAGGTGGCAATTCTTTAGCTATTTTTTATTCCCAAATCACAAATAATTACATAATTTCAAGATAACTCACATCAATTTAATTCTAAGCCTGGATTAAGTTAGGGAGACTATCTCCTTTGTTTTATTGATTTATTATTTTTGAGTTAATACTGAAAGTACTTGTATAACAAACTAAAACCGTGAGTAAAATTAAGACACTGTACTGTCTGCAAGAATATATTTGCACTCAATGAAAGCTATTTTCATTGAAATATTTACTCAGGAAGATTTCTGTTGGGAAGTTGAAAACCAAAACAACTATATAGGCTGTATGGCAGCATGGAAATGCATTTAATTAATATTTTTAACCCTGAAATGTAAAATAATATGATACTGATATTGATGATTAATTTACTGCTGTATAAACTTCTATATGTTCAAGAATAAAAAGCTATACAACTTGAAAAATACCATGCCAATATGTTTTGAGATGCTTGAAAGCCACTTATTTTACTCTCAAAGAATGCAAGATTCATGAATCTGTGCAGTGTGAAACCAAAGGGAAAGTGAAATAAAATCATGATGTCTAAAAGAGAAAAGTTTTTATAGTGCAATATTAAGAGGCAAGCAATAGGCACTGAAGTAGATGGAATAGTGTAACAAAAGGACTGCAGGGAATAACTCTATGCAGGGGATCATATTTGGCAGTAAAATAGGGTACTTTAGAGCTGTTTTGTTTCCAAGAAGCCAGAGATAACTTTGGTTTGCCTTTAGATTAAAGTCTGAAGATAGGAAAAGGCATGCAAGAGTAAATGACATTTGGTACAGTGAGAGCAAAGAAGACATGCAATGCCTGTCATCAGACCGAAGAGTATAGAACGCTTGTATAGAGCAGTGTCACTTGAAAAAGCCAGACAATTTAGAAGCAACTAGGAAAAAAAGAAAGATTGAAAGGAAGGAACCTAACAAACTCATTTTCATCTTGTGTAATGCCCAACTTTGAAGAACCAAGTGCTGAGCAAGGATAATAAGGATGGACGGTGTAGCAATATGGCAATATGGCAGTGTGAGGAGCAGTCATGCAGAGAACAGATTTCAGACTTTCAAGCTTTCAAGATTTCTTGCACAACGAATAGCAGGACTATATGCAGTTTACCAGCATCTGTGCATGAGAATCTTTCACTTTTCTATCTTTCTATATATCATCTATCTATCTACCTGTCTAAAAATAAACTACACTACAAACCATATAGGAAAACTGAATCTTTTTTAAAATTAAAAGTAATTTTAACGAGAAAACAGAAATATATTATAGAACAGATAGAACATATATATGCTATGGAACATATATTGGATATATGGATATATAGATATATTGGATGAAATATGCATATCAATAATATAAAAGGCAAGATAATGATAAAAATATATTGGAAAGAACAAAATAATAATAGTTCACAATAAACTATAATTATTTTCAATAATTTCTCTATTTTTCTGTTTCTAAAATTATAGTCAGATATATTTGTGTCTGTAATTTGGAAAATTGAAGTGAGAACATAAAGAAGTTAAAACAAATCCTATTGTTTATCCAACCTTACTGTTCATAGCCTTTTATGTATACTTTAATATGAGTAATGTATAACAATATAGTCACCATTTATAATATAAGAGGGCATATTTTTCTTTCCTACTCAATTTACTATTTGTTATAACTTATAAAGTACGTTTCTCCAGGATTGTTTTGTAAGAAGTCAATATATAGCAGAATAAACAGTAACTCAAAGAGATAGCTTTGGAGCCCAGAGAGATAGCACAGCGATAAGGTGCTTGCCTTGCACGCAACCGATCCAGGATGGACGGTGGTTCAAATCCCAGCATCCCATATGGTCCCTGTGCCTGTCACGAGCAATTTCTGAGGGCTGAGCCAAGAGTAAATCCTGAAGGCCATCGGGTGTGACCCAAAGCAAATAAAAAAGACAGCTTTGAGTAAATAAACTAATACATAGCTAAAAATGCTTCAGTCATTTCAATAAGTATGAATTTTAATATAGAAAGATCTCAGTTACATAAAGATTAACAGGTTGAAATCCACAGGGGGAAAAATAACAAAGTACAAAAGAATTTAAGGCCCTGATCAGAATATGAAATGACCATCAAGAGTCCAAGACTTTTCATGTGAGAACTTTTAGGTTAAACATTATGGATTAAGATAACTTCAAACAATTTAAAGAAATTGTTTTAACCTTCACTAAAAATGATTATTTCACTCTTGAGAAACCAGTGCTTGATTGCCTTCTCTCTCACTTTCTCTCATTTTTCTCTTTCTCTCGCAGTTTTCCTCATATTTATCTAAGTAAATTTCTTTCCACAAAAATTACTTTGCTTCAATTAAAAAATCTCAAAGCGGGGCCCGGGAGATAGCATGGAGGTAAGGCGTTTGCCTTTCATGCAAAATGTCATCAGTTCAAATCCCGGTGCCCCATATGGTCCCCCATGCCTGCCAGGAGCAATTTCTGAGCGTGGAGCCAGGAGTGGCCCCTGAGCACTGCCGGGTGTGACCCCCCCAAAAAAAATCTCAAAGTCTATGAAAAGTATTCATTTTATCATATTTTCCCCAAGCATTATTAGCTATTCATGGACATGTGTTATTACATAAAATTTTAGGAGTGTTTTAGGAGTGTTTCTATTTCTTCAATTTCCTGGAAGAACTTGAAAACAATTGGCAGTAGGTCATCTTTAAAGCTTTGAAAAAATTTACTAGCTAATTCACCTGGACCTACGCTTTCGGTTTTTGTAAATAAATTGTTGTTGTTTCAATTTCTTCAATCATGATAGCTCTATACAAGTATTTCAAATCATCTTGGTTTAACTTTGGAATATTATAGGAGTTCAACATTTTATCCATTTCGTCTAACTTTTCTTCTTTTGAGGCATAAGAAAAGTTGGGTACAATTATCTATAAAGTATTATGCTTAGTAAAAAAATATATCAGTTTTTTTGTGACAAATATTCTCAAAGTAACCTCTACACTTTGTATTTCTGTAGTATCTGTGGTAACATCACCTTTTCATTTCTGTTCTGTTGATTAACTTTCTCTTTAATTGTGAGTCTTGCTAGTGATTTATTGATCTTGTTTATTTTTTTAAGGAATCAAAGTTTGCTTTCAATGATCAGGTTAGTCAGAAAGAGAGGAATAGACAGACATAAATAGCCATTACTAATTTTTAGGCTATAAAAAAGATTGTATGGTAATAAGGTCCAGAGGCAATAAAGATGAGAATCAGGAAGACCAGTCCATAGTTGGAAGCTGCCACAAATATCAGAGCTGCACAAATAGAATAGAGAAAAGACTGACCACTGTGCCCACCCCCCCAAAAAAAAAAGAACTGATGATATCAGCCTCAAACTAGGAGTACCTGAGATTTGGTCAAATTGGTTTCTATGGAGAGAATTGTAGAGTAATGAGTGGCATGGCTATATGATTCTGGGTGATGGATGAAGCAGGTATGGCTTCAATAGGGTGGGGGGTTGGCCTGCCTTCTCCTCTCAAGATTATCAGCTTTCTGCTGCATGGCTGGTGTGCCCATGATATTTTATGAGTTGATATAAATATTTTTGAGTAAAAAGTCTGTGTAACTGCCCTACTACAAATATGGCATCTGTATTTATAAGCATACTCAAATGTATTCCTTTAAAATAAAATCAAGGTAGGGCAAGGAATGGTGTTATAAGCAGTAAGTGTCTGCCTTGCCCGTGTAAGCCTAGGATGGACCGCAGTTTGATCCCCCCGGCATCCCATATGGTACCCCAAGCCAGGAGTGATTTCTTAGAGTAGAGCCAGGAGTAACCCCTGAGTGTCACTGAGTGTGGCCCCCCAAAACAAACAAACAAACAAACAAACAAACAAAATGTTGATGCAGTAGCAGTTTAGTAGTTGAAGGTAGTTTAGACCTTGTTTTCTTTTTGGGGTTTTGTTTGTTTGCTTGCATTTTGGGCTACTCCTGGTGACATTCAGCGCTTACTTCTGGCTATGCACTCAGAAATCATTCCTGGCTTAGGGAACCATACCGGAGGCAGGGGGTTAGAACCACTGTCTGTCCTAGGTTAGAGTGTGCAAGACAAACGCCCTATCTTTTGCATCACTGCTCCAGCCCCTAGACTTTGTTCTAAAATGATCTGTTTGAATATTTATTTTTCATTATTTTAGCACATATAAGCAATAAATTAGTTATTCTAAATGTTTTAGATTTTGGACTACACCTGTTGGTGAGTCGTATTATTCATTCCTGTGCTCAGGCATTATCGCTACTGGTGGAACTTGGGGGACCACAGTGAGTTCCAGGGATTTAACCTGGGTAAGCCATGAACAAGGAAAGCATAGTACCTATTATACTGTCACCTCAGGTTCAAATTTAATTAATATTTTATTACAATAAATGTTTCAAGTATTATTATTAAAAATAAAAATACCTTTACATACTAATGATTTTATTAGAATAACCCCAATTTATTAATAAAAGTCTAGTTCTGTTTTTCATAGCAGATAAAGTTTGTTCAAATTTAATTTACCTGTCTTCTCCTGTTCCCTTCTGGTGGCCATTAGGCCATTACTTAATACTCAAATATAAAAATAAATATTTTATTTTGTTTATTTTATCTGTTTATTCTCTATATGTATTATTTATAAGTGAAATTACATGTTGTGATTCTCTGACATTTTTCATTATGCATAATTCCTCTTAGATAACTCCATCCTATGATTAATAGAATTTCATTTTATTGAACTAAATGATATTACACTGTAAATAAGTAACATATCTTCATTATTCATTTTCCTGTTGATGTGCATACATCACTTCCTTTGATTATTTAAATGATAAATGCAGAACGGTGCTGGGGCCAGAGAGATAGTACAGCATGTAGGGTGTTTGCCTTATTATGGCCAACCCGGATTCCATCTCTGGCACCACATACAAAGGGAACCCTGAACATCAGAAAGAATGATCTATAAGTGCAGAGTTAGGAAAAACACTTGAGCACTGCTGGGAGTGGTTCAAAAGCAAAATATGAAAAAGCAAGGCAAAACAAAATAAAAACAAATAAAATAACCCTCACATCGGTGTAAATTTGTATTATAAGTGTCTTTTCTGTACATTCTTTGAAAATTTGGAGCTACATCCAGCAGTTTAGTGATGTCAATCAGCAGTATGTATAATAGTGTTTAAAGAATGATTTTGATGGTAGGACATATACTCAGAACTACTGGCATGATGGACAGGCACTGTAACACTTAACCATTAACTTGTTGGTTCAATGTGTCTATTTTTGACTAAGTATAGAAGTAGGGTAACTAGATATTAGAGAACTTCTATTTTTATTTTGGAGAGCTTTGAAGTGTTTTTTTATTATAAGTAAATAATTACTGCTACTAGTACACAAATCTCTTATCTTTACATGATCTCTAGTGTTTCTTATAGTTTGGACAATGGTCATTCTCAGAGGTGTGAAGTTTTTGTTTTTATATTTTCATTGTTGCTTTGCTTGTTTATTTGACTTGTTCAGATTGTTTGCATTTTCCTGATAATGATATATTAAAGTTTATTACTTACTATTTATTTTTTACTTAAGCACCATGATTACATTATTACTATCATGATTGTAGTTGGATTTCAATCATAAACAGAACACCCCCATTAACAAGTACAACATTCCCACCACGAATGCCCCCTCCCTCCTTCCCTTACCCTACTATATTTGAGACAGGCATTCTACTTCTCTCACTTATTATCATTGTCATGATAGTTGTTAGTGTAGTTATTTCTCTAAATGTACTCATCACTCTTTGTGGTGAGCTTCTTGTTGTGAGCCAGTCTTTCCAGACCCATCTGTTTTGTCTCTTGGCACTATTTCAATATTGTCCTTAATTGCCTTAAAATCTATAAGTAAGTTAGACTATTCTGTGTCTATCTCTTTCCATCTGACTTATTTCACTCAGCATAATAAATTCCATGTAAATCATGTATAAGAAAATTTCATGACTTTATCTTTTCTAATTGCTGCATAATATTCCATTATATATATGTACCACTGTTGCTTTAGCCATTCATCTTTGGAATGGCATCTTGGTTGTTTCGAGTATGACTAGTGGCTTTTGTATCCTTAGCACCATTCCCTTAAAGGTGCAGAAGCTTCTCAGTTTAGTTTAGTCCCATCTGTTTATCTTGGCTTCCACTTCTTTGAAGAGTGCTGTTTCCTCCTCGAAGGTGCTTTTAATCTCAATGTCATGGAGTTTTTTTAACCTATGTGTTTTTCTATGTAACTATGGGTCTGGGTCTGATATCATGGTCTTTAATTCATTTGGATTGAAACTTTGTGCATGGTATTAGATGGGAGTCTGGTTCTCTTTTTAGCAAGTGGCTAACCAGTTGTGTCAACACCATTTGTTGAAGAGGCTCCTTTTGCTCCATTTTGGATTTATTGCCCCTTTATCAAAAATTAATTGATTGTATGTTTGGGAACATTTTATGAATACTCGAAATATTCCACTGATCTTTATTCCAATATCCTGCTGTTTTAATAACTACTGCTTTGTAATATAATTTATAAGTGAGGAGAGTAATGCCTCCCATATTCCCTTTCTCATGGATTGTTTTAGGTCTTCGTGGGTGTATATTGTTCCAAATGAAATTCAGGAGTGTTTGATCCACTTCTTTTAAGAATGCCATGGGTATCTTTAGGGGCATTTCTAAATCTGTACAATGTTTTGGGGAGTATTTCCATTTTAATTATATTAATCCTGCCAATCTATGAGTAGATTTTGTACCAGATTTTAGAGGAAAGACTTTTCTTTTATATTCATTAAGAATATTTGCCATTGGCTTGTGGTATATGGCTTTGACTATATTGAGAAAAGTTCCTTTCATTTCCATCTTGATGAGAGATATTTTTTAAACAAGAATGGATGTTGAACCTTTTCAAATGCTTTCTCTACATCTATAATATGGTGTATTATTTTGATTGATATATGGATGTTAAACCATCCTTGCATTCCTGGAATAGAATCTACTTGGTCGTGGTGAATGACCTCCTTGATGAGTCGTTGTATCCTATTTGCCAGAATATTGTTGAGGATCTTTGGATCTGTGTTCACCAGGGATATTGTTCTGTAATTTTCTTTTTTGGCAGCATCTCTATCTGGTTTTGGTATCAAGGTAATATTAGCTTCATAAAAACTATTTGGAAGTGTTCCTGTTTCTTCAGTTTCATTAAATATATTGTATGTGCCTTCTGTCAGGTTTCTATATATTTTCCCTGAATAAGTATCTTCCAAAAACATTCTTGGCATTCTTGTGTTTTATTTATTAGTTTTATGAATACATTAAATTTTTGGATATTATATCCTATTATATATATTTTTTCACCCTTTAGTAAGAGAATAATTTATCTTCTATATATGTTGATGCAATTACCCATTGGTTCAGTTGTTTTTATTACCTTTACTATTATTGTGAAGCTCATAAATACAGTGCTAAAGCCAGGGTTTTAACATTTGTGTCTACTTCTGTGTATCTAATAATCTTGGATCTTACATCTAAGTAAGTTTTCCGTTCTTTATGAATGTATGTGTTTATGTAAGTGCTATTTTATAGTGCTTTTTATTGTCATGGAGCTTCCTGCTCTCCCACCAGCATGTCTTTTTTTTTTGCACGACACCTTCTAAATAACTTTGTACTTTTATTTTAAAAATATATTATTATATATCTGGTCACAAGCTAATAAAAATATAAATATTTGTGATTTTGATTTGTATCTTTCTCGTGTCTCATCCAAAATTATGTATTAATGATATGTTTCTTTCCCCATTGGATAGTTTTCCATAGTTGTGTGTTATTATTTCTGGGTTTTCTTTTTTTTTTTTTTTTGGTTTTTGGGCCACACCCAGTGACGCTCAGGGGTTACTCCTGGCTATGCGCTCAGAAGTCGCTCTTAGCAGGCACGGGGGACCATATGGGAACCGGGGGATCGAACCGTGGTCGTCCAAGGCTAGCGAGGTAAGGCAGGCACCTTACCTGCAGCGCCACCGCCCGGCCCCTCTGGGTTTTCAATTGTGTTCCATTAATCTGTGTTTTGTGTTTTTTCTACCATGCTGTTTCATTTCTACTAGTTTATAGGATATGTTAATATTAGGATCAGGATTACGCCAATATTTTTTTCTTCTATAGTGGTTTTTGTCATAAACGTTCATTTTAGGTCCAAATATGTCTAATATATTTTGTTATATTTCTCTGAATAATAATGTTGGGATTTTGATAGGGACTATATTGTGTTATTTATTTAAGAAGCCTATTTTCAAGGATGAATGGCAAATGTAGCTTTTGTGTATGATAAAAGATGAGAATTTGAAAATAGAAATCCATGATAAATGTAAATTGATTGCATGTAGATTTACAAATACATAAAGCTGTTTTATTTGATGAATCAAGCACTATAGTCAATTTCTGTAAATTGTGTGTAAATAAATATGCGTATATAAATGTGTGTAAATAAAATTTGAAAATTTCCTAAAATACTTTTGGAAGTAAATGGTAATATATTTTTCACATCTATTGTTCATATTTTAATACACATTTTCATGATATGATAATAAACTTTCATGTATACTAGTTTATTTGTTTATTTTTAGGAGGGCCATATCGGTGTTGCACAGGGCTTCTGGCTCTGCACCCAGGAATTAGTCCTGGTGGGTTCGGTGGCCCATATAGGATATAAGAAGAGAACCCAGATCTGCTATGTGCAAAGTCAGTGCCCTATTCCCTGCTATCTATATTTACTCCTCTATTCATTGCTCTGGCCATTGATTTTTTTCCACTGATGTTTAAGTGTTTTCAGTAAAAACATAACTAATGGTAATGGAAATGTTCTGCCTGCTTCAGTATTCGGTTTTGTCATTATGTCCTTGCAATCTGTATTACTCTTCCTGCTAGTAATTTCCTCCAAAAAGAGTAATATTTAAAAACAAAACAAAACAAAGCAAAACAAAAACAGCAACAAAAAGCATATATTGCCAGAGCTTTTCCAATTCCCTGTGTGTTAATTTCTTTAAATATAATGTCTTGTACTGTTCTCTAGTTTCTGATAAAATCGTTACTGGTTGTAACATCCATTTGTAGCTATCCATTTTCATCCCCTTATATTTGTTTCTTCATCCTTCACATTTCACTCTTAAGTGTCAGTCGCTTCTCTCTAGTCAGAAAATAAAATCTTATCCATTCACATGTATCCTCATGGCTGTACACCTTCTTTCACCAGCTACTTACTTAATAGACTGACTTTAATTAAGATTATATTCTAAATGGCAAAATATTAGAAATATTTTATGATGCTATTTTCATTAATCTGGAACTATATATTTCAAGAATCCCTTTCTATATAAGGTTTTAGTTGAGCGCTGTTCAAAAAGAATTGTTGTGTGTCATATTTGAATAATAGGTGTGAAGATTATTCGTTCTTTTATTTACCCAACATTTTTGATGTGGCTGTCAATGAAATGTTGTTCGAAGCTAGTTGCCATATGCTTGCATATGAACTCAAAGAGTTGATAGTTATCTAGCAAGAAAGCTTCCTAAATGTTTTGTGGGATACAAATTCACAAAGGAGAATAATAATAATAAAAGAGATTACAAATGAAGACCAGAAGAATCAGCCCTTAATAGACACCTTGTCACAAAGTGAGGAGGATGTTTACAGACGGAGACCACTGTTACAATACTAGTGAAAACTGATCACTCTGGCCAAGATGGTTGCTAAAAGGAAGTAAAATTATGTTCATGTGTCAATAAGGCATTTGCCTTGCACGAGGCCAACACAGGACGGACCCCAGTATGAATCCCGACATCCCACATGGTTCCCAGAGCCTGCCAGGATGATTTCTGAGCACAGAGCCAGAACCAGGAGTAACCCCTGAGAGCAGTCTGGTGTGACCTGAAAAAATAAACAAAAAAATTATATGTGTGTTTTCCTTCCACTAACTAACTATTGCAAACAATGGTGACTAATGGAAAACGCTATGTGTCTGCCACTGAGGCAGGCTAGGGGGTTGGAAGGAAGCTGAGTATACTTGTGGAACGAAGTGGATACTGGTGAATTAATGGGGTGAATTATGTGACTACTTTATAACTTTGTATCTCATGGTAATTTAGACAATTAAAATGACAGATTTAAATATACATAAATGATTCTTTGAAATAGTTATTTAGAATTA
The DNA here is from genome assembly GCA_004027635.1 of Crocidura indochinensis. Lineage (NCBI taxonomy): Eukaryota > Metazoa > Chordata > Mammalia > Eulipotyphla > Soricidae > Crocidura > Crocidura indochinensis. The sequence goes on from PVKC010016604.1 coordinate 19,625, forward strand.
AAATAGCTTTATGATACTCTAGTTTCTCCTCAGATTCTATAAATCTTTTCCTTTTCTAAAATGGTCTTATGTTAAGGTGTTCCTAAAGCGAACAATATCCCATATTATTAAATTTTCTGCAAACTAATGTCTGCTATTTTAGGTTTTCAATAACTATTGTCTAATATCCTCATCTATGATTGGTCCTTTCACTTTCAATTTTTCTAACATGTTTCACGCATGTTTTTTTATTCTTGCACATCTGCTGTTTATTTTCCGTAAGTTACTTTTTACTCCTTTGTTTTGATGAAATATGGAACATAATATGGCTTGCATAAAAACGGAGCCATATAATTTGAGTGTAAAGAAGCTGTATTATGGAGACTTAAGAAATTTGCTTTGCATTAAACATTTGATTAAATCGTCTTATGACTTATTGTTCAGAAAGCGTTCATTTTATTAAATGTTGATTTTTAAAGAAAATATATTTCAACACTATTGTCATTCTAAGGACTATATTTGGGAATGGAAATAATTGTACTTATAAATTGACTTAAGATTCTTATTACATTTAATTATCCTTCCAGAATTTACTTAATTATCTAAAATTTATATTAGTGAATTAAGATAGAAAATTCATATATCCAGTTGCCAAGACCACGACTGACAGAGGACAGGCTGACAGAACCATGGCCAGACTGTATTTATCCTGGGTCCAATAAAAAAAAAAAGCCCTAGTCAGGGCATGAGCTTCGACCTGCACAACAACTATGATCCCTAGTACCAGAGGTCCATCTGAGACTGTTGCACGGAAGGGGGCTTCTGGAAACATAACGAATGACGCTATCCCAGGCCCCTGCCTAGGATAAGCGAAAAGACCAGGACCGCCAACTACAGAAGACGGATTAAAACGACACTGAGGGAACAGAACTTTGAGAACCATGAAGAAAGCCATAATCATAAGTTCAACTCCTTGAATTGTGCAGATACCAAGACCTCTAGAGACAGAGGGCTATTTTATCACCCAAGACGGAACAGAAGTCCTCTATACACCAAAAAAGCACCAAGGGGAGAGCAAATGAACC
>PVKC010016605.1:0-20680 GCA_004027635.1 Crocidura indochinensis
CAAGCACCATTGACAGGAAGTATGACTAGAGCAAGTATCTGTATAAACAATGCAGCAATCCCCAGCAAGCACTACAACCAAAAATGTATATAATCACCACAGTTTGTGAATGTGATCCTTGGTGAACACCAAGAAAAAGACATACAGTCCTTAGTAGGCACCAATACCAAGTGTGTGAGCTCTGAAATCTGATGTTTGACCACACACTCACTTGCACGCACACACATACACACACACACACACACACACACCCCAGTACCCAACAAAAAAATGTGCCAATAAAAGGTAATTGAGGTAAAATTGAATAAAAATATAATGCATAAATGAATAGGTTGTTGAATTCACATCTTGAGAATGATCTAGAGATGAGATAAAATGAGAGTAAAGTGAATAAGAAGGGTCAACTTAAGTACTATAGTAATCATAGACTGATCTATGAGATTTCCATATATTCACTAATTATCCTCCAAATTACTCTGTCAAGTAGATGGCATGATCACTAGCATGCCATTAAAGGAAACTAAAGTACAGAAATTAAGTAGTTTATTCAAAGCTAGGAATGGGGACTGGCATGATAGCTCAGCAGGTAACACATTTGCCTTGCATGCAACTGACCCAGGTTTGATTCCCGGAATCCCATATGTTCCCCAGCCTCAACCCTGAGCCTGCCAGGAACGATTCCTAAGTGCAGAGCCAAAAGTAACCTCTGAACATCATTCAGTGTGATGTACTACCCCTAAAAAAAATTTAAAAAAAAATCTAGGAATGAATGGAACTGGGTTTCAAAACAAAGCAGCCAAGTTTCAGAAACCATGCTTTAAATATCAGTTCTAAATCAATTTTCAAGGGCCTGGAGAGTTAGCACAGCGGCGTTTGCCTTGTAAGCAGCCGATCCAGGACCAAAGGTGGTTGGTTCAAATCCCGGTGTCCCACATGGCCCCCCTCGCCTGCCAGGAGCTATTTCTGAGTAGACAGCCAGGAGTAACACCTGAGCACCACCGGTTGTGGTCCAAAAACAAAAAAAAAATCAATTTTCAATATAAAATGTACCTGAAAAAAAATGGCTGAATTGAAAAATGTGCTGCCAATAGTAAAAGAAAAACTTGGATACATTTTAACATGCATAATCCTAAGATTTTACTCATATTTTCAGCAATAATCTTAGCTCAACCATCTAGAAATATTGATCATAATTTACCTTTTCTCTATCTGTAGCAATGGTGATGTATTTGAAAGTGCTAAGAAATATGCCAGAAAGAGCTGGAAAGGAGAAGGATGGAAATAAAAGAATGGAAAGGGTTAAATATAAAATAGTAGTCAGGCTCACATGTCACCTGATATCAAGAGACACAATAGCTGATATGTGATTATCCATTCATCAGAGAAACTCATTAAGCCTTAAATATATGGGATGGGGACTATGGCATGTAGGGCATTTGCCTTGCATGTGGCCAACCTGGGTTCTATCTCTAGCACCCCATATAATCCCCAGATCCCACCAGGAGTGATCCCTAAGAACAGAGCCAGGAGTAATCCCTCAATACAGCCAGGTTCGTCGACCCCACAAAAAGGGAGGAAAAAAGAACGGAACAGAAAAAATAATTTAAAATAAGGTGATTCCTCACATGCTAAGCAGAAAAGTGTCACCACAAAATATTTACAGAACTATAGCCTGTGTCAAGTTTTACAAAAACTTCAGTCAAGCTGATGAAAAACAAATGTCAGTGGTAATGAGGAAGAATGACCACAAGAGACCATGGATTGAGAACAGATTCTATAATTCAGGTTGGGCTTGCTTTTCCAGTTTTATGGCCCATGGCCTTTTATTTATTTTTTTTTCAGTGCCTGAATGAGAGAGAAAAGAAGTCCTTATAGGAAGCTTGCTACTGTGGGGGTCAGGAAAGGGACTACTACAATAATGATAGAGGGAAGTGGTCACTCTGGACAAGAACTGGGTCCTGAAAAAAAGTAAAGTGTTATGCATGATTCCCTATGGGTAACAGTATCTCTTAACCACCGTGCCTAATAGGACAAAGAAAAATGTGCCTGCCACTAAGATAGGCTTGGGAACAGCAGGGAAACTGGGGATACTGATGGAAAGAAATGAACAGACACTGGTAAAGGGATTGGTATTGGAATATTATATACCTGAAACTTAATCATGAATAACTCTGTAATTCATGGTAATTCAATAAAAGTTTATTTTAGGACCCAGAGATATAGTACAACATGTAAAGCGTTTGCCTTGCATGTGGTCAAGCTGGGTTCAATCCTTGGCTTCCCAAATGGTCCCCAAACATTGCCAGGAATGATCCCTGAGCACAAAGCCAGGAGTAACCCCTGAGCACCGCTGGGTGTGACATAAAAAAAGGAATTTTTAAAAAGAAATTCTCTGAGCTTAGGAAGAGAAATCTGGAGCACTGTGAGAGACAAGCAACAGGTCTGTTTTTTATTTTTCTCAACTCTGCACATACTTTTCAAGTGCATCTTTTTTAAGTGCATATTTTCCAAGTTCATGCAAGGTCTCATGATACTGAAAGAAGTTTGAATGAGTACGGAAGATATTCATTTGGCCTTTATTGCTAAGCCCTTGAATAGTTTGAGAATGACAGCAAGAATATGAGGAAAAGAATCACTTCCACTCAAGCTTTTAAAGGCCATAAGCAGTCTTCTGATCTCTGTTTCTCCTGTGTCCATTCACCTTGTACCCTTTCTTCCTCTCTCATTCATAAGTTCCCACCAAGGTCTCAGGACTTCCTGTGGCCACTCTGGTAGCATCCCAAGTGATGCTTACCATTAGGGCTTACAAACAGAGATCATTTTAGATATGTCTTATTCAAAAAAAATTGATGGAAACTTTTTATCAGGATCTAAATTTTAAAAAGTCTTTATTTCCATTTTTATTATTTTTATTTTTTAATCTTTTTCATTGATTCACTCATTCATTTTTGTGGTGCTGGGAATCAACCCCGCTTTGGCTCTCAAATGCAAGGCATGCTTTCTTCCCTACGTCACATACTCAGTCCCAGATAAAACTATATTTCATACCTAACTATCTTATCAATTCCATTCTCACAAGGTAAAACAGAAGAGACCTAAATATTAAGGAGAGAGAAGTCTACTTCTGACTCATCTTGTATGAACTTAGGTTCATACATATGGGACAAATCATCACATCTGCTGGCTGGCTGATGATTCCATCAAATAGGTGATGTTATCATCCTTCAAAAATTATCAGTTGAGGGCTGGAATGAGTATAGTGGTTAGGGAGTTTGCCTTGCATACAGCCAAAGTGGGTTCAGTCCCCAGACCTATATATGATTCTCCCTGAACACCACCAGGAGTGACCTCTGAGAGCAGAGACAGAACTGAGCCCTGTATTCAGGCAAACCAACTCTATTGTCCCCTTGGGAGGTCACCCTTACCTTTGTAATGTATGGCCAAATAAAAAGAAAAAAACTTTTAGTTGAAAATAAAGCCAAGAGGGAATATAGGTGTTATAATTGCTTGCTTTGTGCACAACATAACCTCAATTCATCTCTAGTATCACAAAAGGTGCCAAGAGTAATTTCTGAGTATTGAATCAGAAGTACGACCTGAGCACTACCTGTGTGGCACAAAACTTAAAAGAAAATAAGTACAAGAACTGACCCCCCCAAAGTATTGTCTTGTAGTGGCCTAAAATATCTCTTAGGGACCAGAGATGCATACTTTACCTGTACAAGGTCCTGACACCACACTGCCCAACCATTGCAGGGTGTTAATGTGGTGATGTCCAAACACTGATAGCTAGTCCTGGCTGGACCTGAGTAATGCCAATTCACCAGGACTGCCCATTGAATCATCCATATCTGTTGGCTAAATATTTCTAGGAGTGGCCTCGAGATCCTTGAGCTTTGGAGAGTCTCACGAAAGAAGAATTTACTGTTTACCAGTCTTGAGTTCACAAATAACCTTAAGTGGCTAGGTTATGATAGAGAGGGACAACAAACATAAGATACAAATATATTTGGTAACTCCTCTCTTGGAAACTTGTCACCCCCTCCCAGGGCAAAATGCTAATATTACCTGTTGGTCAGGCCAGCCCACTTCTGGGAGGAATCTATGGAAGGTAGAAAAGGATTGTCTGGGGGCATGTTAGGGGGTCTACAGAGAGAAGCAAGAAAAGACTGGAGAAGTTGGCAGCATGGAGGGGTAAGAAACCAATTTAAGTTCAGGGTAGCTTATGGAGCCTGCTTTAAAAAAAAGCCACACATGTTGGCTAAGGCCTTTTTTTTTTTTTTTTTTTTTTGGTTTTTTGGTTTTTGGGTCACACCTGGCAGCACTCCTGGCTCTATGCTCATAAATCACTCCTGGCAGGCTCGGGGGACCATATGGGATGCCAGGATTTGAGCCACCGACCTTCTGCATGCAAGGCAAATGCTTTACCTCCATCCTATCTCTCCGGCCCCAGGCCTTATTATTAATAAAGCTGATGCCTCCTGAAATCTGATTGCTGTGGGTCATTTTCTCGCCACTACTCTGAACCCTGAGACTCACTCACAGGCTGGAAGGGGATGCAGGCACCTGGCCCAGGATGGCAGAGAAAGGCCTCCCCTCCATCACCATCCACAACCATCCAGTCTATAATAAATATGTAATTCTACAGAAACGCATCTAGTAAGGAGAGAGACTAAATTCAAACCCATGCAGCCTGACTCTGAAACCCAGATCTGAATCAGGGATCAACAAACTAGGGCCTAAATAATCACTCTGTCCATTGTCCTGCTTTTATGTTTTATGAGAACACAACCATACTCAACCAGTTATATTGCTCATGGCACATTTAATGCTATATCAACAAAGTTGAATAGTTGTAAAAGAGGTCATATAAGCTCTATCCCAAAGCATGTTATCCTCCACTCACTTCCACCTTCCCTACATTGTTATTGTTACAATATAAGATTGCCTCAACTCCACCTGGCTACATGTAGGGTAACTGAAAATTACTTGAGTTGCCAGAGATAGACAGCAGATCTGCCATCTCTACTACCAGAACTACCAGGATGATGTGCTCAGAACATGTGGGATGCCAAGGACTTAAACTTCTAATCATGGACTTACACAACAGGCAATTTAAGCTCTCAGACATCCTCTGGCCTGCAAATATTTATTCTGATCTCTTAGAAAGTTTAGTCAACCATTCCTCTAAACTTCTATGATATACTCCTTGATGATAATTCTCAAATTATGAAGAAAGGCAAGGACTGGGGCTTAATGAAAGGCACAATGCCATCCCATTTTCGGACCTTTGCTTTGATAATAGTTGAGAGATGCATATCTACTTCTTCATATTTATTCTCTATGGCACAGAATCATGAAACTGTAGAACCAGAGAGCCTTTGAGAACCTCAATTTGTTTCCTCAATTAGAGAGAAACGTGGGAGTCAGAAAATTAAGGATTTGCTTGATCTCACAGTTCCAGGACAAGCCAATTCCATTGGCCCTTTGGGAGGTCACCCTTACCTTTGAAATGTCTGTTTCTGATCAAAACAGAGATATCAAATGTTTGGTCCATTATACCCCAAAAAGTTCATATAGCTGGCTCTCATGGGTGTAACCAAATTCTCCACTGAAACATGAATCCTCCACCAAGGTGTGTATTTAGGGCCCCCACTCTCTGAGAAAATTTCTAATAAGAAAATTAGTCTTCCCACAGAATAGTCTCACTCATCTATGGTTTTAAGAAAAATAAAAGACACTTTTGCAATAATTTTCAGAGACAAAAGAGGAGGGCTGGACGTTCCAGCTCACAACATGAAGCTCACCACAAAGAGTGATGAGTGTAGTTAGAAAAATAACTACATTGAGAACTATCCTAACAAAGAGAATATATGAGAGAAATAGAAAGCCTGTCTAGAGTACAGACAGGGGTGGGGTGGGGAGGAGGGAGATTTGGGACATTGATGATGGGACTGTTGCACTGGTGATGGGGGTGTTCTTTGCATGACTGAAACCCAAACACAATCATGTTTGTAATCAAGGTGTTTAAATAAAATATTTAAAAAAGAAAAAAGAAAAGTAGTCTTCCTTGGCCCTCTCCCTTGGCCTCTCTTATTTCCAGTATCCTCTTCAGCATTATCATTCCTTCTTTCACATCTCTCTCTTTCTCTCTTTCTCTCTCTCTCTCTCTCTCACACACACACACACACACACACACACACACACACACACACACACACGCACACACACACACACATACATATTATTGCAAAACATTACACAGGCACAAAACCAGAGTGCCAAGGTATAATAAAAAACTGGGCAACCAACCAACCCACAAACAAGCACTGGATAGCTTCATTGTTTGAGGTTTCTCATTGGTTTGTCTTGCTTCACATGTGACTCGGCTTCCTGAGAGGTTCCTGTTTGGTTCCCTTTGCAAATTACCCGACCCTGAAAACCTCAATCCTGTTCTCTGATTATAAGTCATGTCTATTCCTCAGTAATAATTTGGAGGGAGGAGAGACACAGTCCCTATGGAGCTCTGAACCAGCAGTATTCAATCTATGGTGTGGACCTGACTGTTTCAATTATTGAGTCTGGTAATGTAGTGCCTAAAAGTGCAGTGGAACATTATGGGCATACTGAAAATATTGAAAGGGGCCACTCTGGTGTCTCCAATTCTTTGGTTATGTCCCTGACCCCAAAACAACTTGTTTTTATAGAGTTTCTGAATCGTCACCTATTAGGAGTCACAATTGCTCCTTACAGAGGTCACTAAGCTCTCAAGCCTCAAGGGCCCCAAATTGACCTCTTCTATTTCCAGTATCCTTTCAGAGTTATAAGCTCTGATTTCCTCTAGCTACTCAAATTTACCAGGTCTCAGATAAAGCAAATGAAGTCAATTCAGATACCCCCTACAATTTCTTTGTCTTCCTGCTGGTTTTCTGACTATTCATACCACCTACATCACAAAGCAACAGCAGAGACAGAATAAGGAGCAAGGGGTCTCACTAGATGGTTTGTGCTACAGCTACAAGCGGGGAGAGGTAATGCTCTGGAGAGAGCCTAGTTGAGCTTCCTTGCCTGAACCAGAACCATTGAGAACTGATATTCTAGCTGTGAACTTAAACCCCAGAGGTAGCCATTTCATTATAGTAAGCAATATAAGATAATTTATTTCATGCTTGCTAAGGGCGCAATCTTGGGAGTGGGAGGGAAGCTGGGAAGAATGGTGGAGGGATGTTACACTGATGGTGGGATTGTGCTGGTACATTGAATACAATAAAAAAAACTGTATCTTGGGGTCCGGAAAGATAGCTCAGCAGCATTTGCCTTGCAAGTAGCTGATCCAGGACCTAAGGTGGTTGGTTCGAATCCCGGTGTCCCATATGGTCCCCTATGCCTACAGGAGCTATTTCTGAGCAGATAGCCAGGAGTAACCCCTGAGCATAGCCAGGTGTGATCAAAAAAAAAAAAAAACTGTATCATGAACAACTTTGCAAACAGTAGTGTTTAAATAAAGTAATTCAAAAATGTAAATACTTTCAGTAAACCTAGTCAGATAGTGAGAGTTTATTCAAACTACAAGTTATCAAACAGGTCTGAGTATTAAAATCACCTAAGAAACTTTTTTGAATGCGAGTTCCTGAACCACTCATTTAAGAATTTTTGTTTTGTTTTGTTTTGGGTTTTTTTTTTTTTTTTTTTTGGTTTTTGGGTCACACCCGGCAGTGCTCAGGGGTTACTCCTGGCTCCATGCTCAGAAATTGCTCCTGGCAGGCACGGAGGACCATATGGGGCACCGGGATTTGAACCGATGATCTTTTGCATGAAAGGCAAACGTCTTACCTCCGTGCTATCTCCCGGGCCCCTCATTTAAGAATTTTTAATTTTAGTAGGTCTAGAAGGAGGTCTAGAATCGTTATTTTCAGAAACCACAACCAGATACTAGTAATAACTGAGCAGCTTTAGAAACCATTAAGGCAAACCCTAGAAACTATTGTTCAAGGAAGAAAAGTCCATCCCATCAAGGAAGAAGTGACTTCTTCACAAAAGAAGAATCATGTTATATGAAGCAGAAAGAAAGAATCATATCTACCCAAAGGCATGAAGAAATGGGCTCCTAAGGAAATAGTAGAGACGCCCATGGTGTGCCAACAAGTATTTCAGGTAAAACTTACCGGCCACCACACCATACTCCGGCCTGCCAGGAAGAAACCTCCAACAGTCCCACGGTTGGTGGAAAACATAGCCTAAGGAGGTAAGAGTCAAAATATTATAAATCAAGGTACCTCAATCAATAAAAAATAAATTACATATATACATATTAGAAGCTTAGAAAAGAAGGCACATGTCTATATATTCCCATTATTTTCTACCCTATTTCTTCTGCTTGGCACATTGTCAATAAAACCTTTGGGTGGATAATAGTCTCAGCACCTCCCTCTGCCTTTCACTCCTCACCTTACATCACATTGAAAATATTCCCTCTGAAAATGAACAATACTTCTTGGGCAGGCATTTCTCAGTTTGTCAGCAGTTTTCATTAGTTGTTTCTTGGGGTATTCACAGTGAAGAGGTATCCTCTCACCTCCTTCCTTACCATGTTTTCCCTACAAATTTGAAGGTGTTATCTCCCTGAGCACAGGATGCTCAGAAGAAAGCTCTAAGTGTCCAGATCCCATGTTAACAAAAAATCCTGACATTAAAGTTACTTATCTATCTGCAAATAGAAGAGCACTATTTCACAATTGCAAGCATAAAGGCATGCAATTAATGACACACTTCTTTGCCTCAACAGAATAAATCACTGAGCATTGGGAACTTTGCAGGGAGAAAGGTGAGGACACTAGTGATGGGTGTGGCATTGGAAATATGTACAAAGAAAGTGCTTGTTAAATGACAATGCCTCAATCAACGAAACAATTTTCATGTGAGGTTATGACAAATAGCCACCCTAAAAATATTCATTATAACTGAATCTCACTGCTAGTTCAATATTTAATATTCAAAATGAATATAACAGTAAGAACCAAGAAAAGGTTTCACTATATTCATCCTCTATACTTAAAATAAAATATTGAATTTTATTTTATTTATTTATTTATTTGGTTTTTGGGTCACACCCGGAAGTGCTCAGGGATTACTCCTGGCTCCATGCTCAGAAATTGCCCCTGGCAGGCACGGGAGACCATCTGGGGCACCAGGATTTGAACCGATGACCTTTTGCATGAAAGGCAAATGCCTTACCTCCATGCTATCTCCCGGGCCCCTATTTATTTTATTTATTTATTACATTATCTATTGAATGTGAAACTAAAAAAGGAAAATAAAGGAATTACAGACACCAGAGATAGCACAACAGACTACACATATGCTTATGCCATAGGAGGTCTGAGTTCAATCCCTATAAACACATGATCTTCTGAGTATTACTAGAAGCAACATATGAACATAGAATCAGAACAGCCACAGAGCTCAAAAGGAAGGACCTTTACAGACCTTTAACTGAAACTCAAATGCTAGAGGTATGAGACCTGGAGAGGGGAAGGCTCACGTATGGCCTATAATCTTTTAATTCATAAATTGGGACAGACCCACTCAGAGTGGCCTGCTTTATGCCACTGTAAAGAATCTCTACTGAAATTATTCAAGTGAGGGCCTTTGACAACTTGTGAACACTTTTAATCAAATGGGCTTAAGAAAATCATTGAGCATCGGACAAAGAGGTTTGACCTTCAAATAAACTTCAGGCCCTCATGTTCTGAAAATATGTGAAAAAGAAAATGAGGGAAAGAATTCCAGGCATGCTGCACCATCAGGAAACTGTCAGAGCACTGCTAGCTATGGTAAGGACCATGGAGAGAGTGCTTCCCAAAAGGATAGTGTCATAGGGAAGGACCAAAGTATAACAAAAGATTCTTTGGTTCAAGACTCAGCTCTGCTACTGACTCATTGAAATGACACTGGTCACTATTATCACTCCAACTTTGGTTCCCATCTATAAAAGGGAAAAGTTGAGCTCCTCCAGGATCCAGGTCTATTTGGATATCAATGATGCTATTAGTTCAAGTGATTACATAAAACAAGCTTTTTTGTTTGTTTGTTTCTTTTTCTGTTCAAAAAAAATAGGGGTGGGATCAAGGGAAGAGAGAAAGTAAATACCTGAGATATTGTCAAATTTTTATGATCTCTACTGCATAATCTTGTTTTGTTTTGTTTCTTCTCCACCCCTCAAAATGTTAAAACAAAAATATTTTACATTTGTGGGTCATCAAAAACAGGCTATGTACTAAAATTGGCACATGGGTTAAACTGTAATAGTGCTTGATACCAGGCATTTTTATGAAATCTTCCAGAATAAGGTCAGTGCAAAGCTTTAAAAAAAATACAAAATTTCGATCAGGGAGATGCTCTAAGCACTGAAGTATACCCTGTATATGTGGGAGCCCCAAGTTCAAATCATAGCCCTGGAAGCTTCCTCCAGCACCACACCGGGAATGCCCACACTGCCACTAGTGAGGGCAATCTAAAACCACAAAATAAATTTAAAAAGATACAAAAAATTGCTAAGAAGCAAACTGAGAGATGGTAAAAAGAAAAATGGAGATAAAATGGTGAAAGAAAAAAATCTCAAGTCAATGAGCCGATTGAATGGAGAAGCACAGAAGAGAAACAAAACAGAAGCAAATTATGGAATTTCTTGGAATGGTGATCAAGGGCTGGGGGCTGGGGTTGCCTTTTTTTAATTGAGAAAGAGTAAGTGAGCTGGACTTTTCTGTCTCTGAACAGAGATTATGCAAGAATCGGGATGCCTTGTCCCTAAAGCAAGCCATTCTTGGCACCACTAGAACAAAGAGGAATGCCAATTGAAAGCACTCCAGCCTGGTCAGTGATCAGGGTCCAGAGGCACTGACTAATGGGGTAAGAGTAAATGTAGATAAATACTAAAAGGCTCATTAGATCGCATTTTAACACAATAAGTGATAATGCTTCATAAATATTTGAAAGTGCAAGCACCATAATCTGCAAACTAGCAGAGCTAAAGTGAGATTGGTTTGGAGAACTGAGATTATCAGAGATTGTCTGGGAAACAAGCAGTCAAGTACAGATAGAAAATGATCATTTGGCAGGGCGGTGGCGCTGGAGGTAAGGTGCCTGCCTTCCTTGCGCTGCCTAGGACGGACCGCGGTTCGATCCCCCGGTTCCCATATGGTCCCCCAAGCCAGGAGCGACTTCTGAGCGCATAGCCAGGAGTAACCCCTGAGCGTCACTGGGTGTGGCCCAAAAACCAAAAAAAAAAAAAAAAAAAAAAGAAAATGATCATTTGCCTCTTGGTTCCAGCACTTATATATGCTGAGGTTGGATCCCAGTGGAGGAAGGCAGGCAGGGAGGCCAAGTTCCAGATGTCGTGGCAATCAAGAGGCAAGAGACCGGAGCTCCAGTAACAATTTCATGGTTTTTACTCTTTGACAAATCACAGCCATATGAGCATACGAGGTTTTCATTTTATCTTCTGTAAAATTGGGAGTCAGTTTATCCCCCCTTTTTTTTCTCCTGAATTTTGTGGAACTATCCCAGCAGCTAATCATTTTTGTTCATTTTACTTAATAAAATAATCCAGAGCCTGGCCTATAACCTGGAAGGTAAAATATGATACAGCCTATGAGCTGAGATGAGAATTTCAGTCATATATATTTTCTACAATTACTTTTCTTTCTTTTTTTTTTTTTTGTTGTTATTGTTAATGTCTTTTTAGGGTCCAGGGGAGGTGGTTTGATGGGCTGTAGTGCCTTCTTTGCATAAGGGTATCCCCAGTTAGATCACCAGCACCACATGGTCACCCAGTATTGATGGAAACCAACCCTGAGCATTCAGAGTATGACCCAAAACCAAACAAACAAAACTCTCCCTTTGTCTGTGGGGTGGGGCCCAGAAGAACTCTCTGCAACAGAATGTTAACATTCACCCACCCTTAGGGCAGCCACTAGCTGGCACTTCAGCTTCCCAGTCTCTTACTCTCCTTGACAGCCTTTGAGCAGGAGTATATTCCTGTTGAAAACACCTTCCCTAGTGGGTGGGTGTGCCAGCATTTGTCATAAGTCCTATTTCCAAAGTTCTAGGCTGTGAAGAACAAGTTCCTCTAGTTCAGTGGGTCTCAAGGTTCCTAAAGAGAAGCTACATGCATCTCCCTGTCCCCAGTCATCCTTCTCTTCCTTCTCCACCCAACTTTTCCGGCTAGCCCTCCCTCCAGTCCCCTGGTGCAGGAACACAAGGTCTTCCTCCCAGGTCACCCAGCAGTGGTGACTTGGGTCCTCCACAGGGCCTGCAGCTGGCACCGAGGCACCCCTCCAGACTATTTCTTCTCTCTGAAACTGGATGGCTAAGAGGCCAGACAGATGTCGCTCCTCAACTCTAGGAGCTTCTTTCCAAAAACTGGAAACCCTCTCTCTGCAGTGCCAACCTGTACTCTCCACTCCACTCTGTGCTACTCAACCTTTCGAACCCCAACTCTCCCCCACCTTCCTCTGTGTCCTTTTTATCCCTACCCCAGAGACCCCTCAGATGACTCCCAAGTGGCTCACATACCCAGAGTCCCACAGCCATGACCACCACGAAATAGACGACGATGACCGAGATGTCAGCTGCATTGCGGATGTACTGAGAGAGATCCTCATTCTTGGGATCAGACGTGGGGGACACAGGGCCCAAGGTGCTAGTGTCCATGGCGGCGGCAGCTACGAGATCTCCCTCTTGGTCTCTCGCTCCTTATGAGGCCCCTGAGTTAATGATCAGACAGGGGTGGGGGTGGGGAGGCCCCCCTCGAAGTGGAGGTGCAGAAGGAGCCGCAGGGTCAGTGAAGAGCAGAGTTCCAGCAGAGTCCCAGAGCTGTGCTGTCAGGACCTGCTCCGGACCTAAAGATGACGACGAAGCAGACTGCACTGCCAGGCGGTGGCAGTTGGCAGGTAAGGACTCTTCGTGGATGGGGAGGGGCCGGCCAAGGGGTGGTGCTCACCTGGCACAAAAACACCATTTTCCCTTGATCCTCCCAGAGGGTGTGGCATGATGTCCTGTTCCTCCCCCTACCTGGCCGGCTTGTTATGTTACTGTTAATTGGTCAGGAACTTGCAGGCTTTCTCCCCTAACATCACTGGTGGCAAGCAAAATCAGGGTCTAGTAGTCATTAAAAAGGACCCTCCCCCCCAGAATACCAGAGAAAGAAGAAAACTGATCAAATAATGTGGGGATAGGGATAAGATAGAAGAATGAGGCTGATGAGAAATGACAGATCTGAGAACAGGTGCTGGAGAAATAGTACAGAGGGTACTATATTGCTTGTATAAGGCCAATTTGAATTAGAACCCTGGCATCCAATATGGTCCCCTGAGCACCATGAGCTATTCCTGAGTGCAGAGCCAGGAGTAACCCCCGAGCATCATCTGTTGTAGCCCCATCAAACAAACATCAAGTTTGAAAACCCTGGGGTCCCCAGGTTCACAGCCAATCCAAATGATGGAACAATAAATATCCATATAACTTTGATATCTAAATCACTCAGCTTCTATCCACAGATGGTAGGGAAGAGACCCAGGACTTGAAGGGTAATGATTCATCACCAGGCGAAAATTGTCCTGTCCCCTGTTATCTGCCTTGCTCCATAAAACCCAGGAGCCCCCATCTACTCTTGCCGATCCAGAATTTCTCCCCAGCAGACATCCAAAGTGAAGTATTTACTTCTCACTGCCTATACTGTACTTCCTGACCAAGAACCCTATGATGCATTGACCAACACCTGACTCTTGTCACACAGTGAAACCAATAGCTTATGTGCAGAGGGGCTTAGTTTAAGAAGTTGCCCGGGGAGGACAGGGATATTCAAGGCTCATTGAAATATTGTTCAGGGGCTGGGCGGTGGCGCTGGAGATAAGGTGCCTGCCTTGCCTGCGCTAACCTAGGACGGACCGCGGTTCGATCCCCTGGTTCCCCATATGGTCCCCCGTGTCTGCCAGGAGCGACTTCTGAGTGAATAGCCAGGAGTAACCCCTGAGCGTCACCGGGTGTGACCCAAAAACCAAAAAAAAGAAAGAAAAAAAAAGAAATATTGTTCAATCACTAACCAAAGGAACCATGAACATTCAGCTACCATTTGGAAACCTCCTTCCCCTTGAACACCGCGTAATTTTGTATTCAAGGATTGACCTCCAGACCTTCCAGGCCTAACTGAGATAACAATAACAGTGAGAAGGCAGAATATAGACTGCTATGATTTCCTCTCCTTATTGTAAACTCAGATAAAAAGCCCAGAGGAGCAGACTATTGACTGGCATACAAGTCTCCTGTAGCTGCTGAAAGAAAGTACCACAAACTCGATGGCTTAAAATAGCAATAATCTAAAAAATAAAAAAAAGGGGCCCGGGAGATAGCATGGAGGTAAGGCATTTGCCTTTCATGCAGAAGGTCATCGGTTCAAATCCCGGTGCCCCATATGGTCCCCCATGCCTGCCAGGAGCAATTTCTGAGCATGGAGCCAGGAGTAACCCCTGAGCACAGCCGGGTGTGACCCAAAAACCAAAAAAAAAAAAATAGCAATAATCTATGGGGTCCGGGAGATAGCATGGAGGTAGGGCATTTGCCTTTCATGCAGAAGGTCATCGGTTCGAATCCCGGTGCCCCATATGGTCCCCCGTGCCTGCCAGGAGCAATTTCTGAGCATGGAGCCAGGAGTAACCCCTGAGCACTGCCGGGTGTGATCCAAAAACCAAAAATAATAATAATAATAAATAAATAAAATAAAAAAATAGCAATAATCTATTGTCTCACAATGCTTAATGATGAAAATCAAAAATCTACTTCATGTGGCTTGCTACAACTACCTACCTAAGGGAAGAACTTTCTTCCTACCTCTAATGGCATTCCTTGTCTTTCAGCCATATCATTCTTACTTCTCATTTGTTGTGTATATATGCATGCATTGTATGATAAAATATACAGGATAAATAGTTCACTATTTGAACCACTTTAGGTGTGTGCTTCAATGACATTAATAATATGCAGCTATCACCATCATCCATCTCAAAAATGTCTTTACCTTTAATACTGAAACCTTGTCTGAGGCCAGAACAATGTAAGGTATTTGCCTTATACATAGTACATTTGAATTTGATCCCCAAACCCCATACAGTTCTCCCATCTTATTAGGAGTGATCTCTGAGTGGAGAGTCAGGAGTAAGACCTGAGCACCATCAGATGTTGCCCCAAAACAAACAAACAAAAATCCTAAACCCTGTCCCCATAAGTAACTTCCCATTTTCCCTCCCTGCCAATCTCTCAAAAGCACCATTCAACTTTCTTGATCTGTTAGTTTGACAACAGGTACCTTATATAAGTGGAAATATACTGTCTGCTTCCATCTTTATATTCACTTCTCTTCTATGACTATCAAACCTTCCTCTGCCTCTCTCTCATAATAGGAACTGTTGTGGGGCCAGGCGGTGGTGCTGGAGGTAAGCTGCCTGCCTTGCCTGCGCTATCCTAGGACGGACCGTGGTTCGATCCCCCAGTTCCCCATATGGTCCCCAAGCCAGGAGCGACCTCTGAGCGCATAGCCATAGCCAGAGTAACCTCTGAGTGTCACTGGGTGTGGCCCAAAAACCAAAAAAAAAAAAAAAAAAAAAAAGAACTGTTGTAATGGCATTTGGGACCCACTGTGATAAAGAAGGATCATCTATCCACATCTCAGTTATCATAATCATATCTATAATTAGCACCTATAGAATGTAATTGAGTGATTGCTATTAGCCCAGCTCAATCAGTGATGGTGGTAAAAAATAGATGTGGAAGTGACTGGTTGAAAGAAGCAGAATTGCAGCAATTTGGAGAAAGGATGGAATGAGGAGAAAGATATGGTTGAAAATAGGGTGGGTGGGGAAAGGATGAGTTTTGTCTCAAGAGCAAAATCTCTGGGAACCAGTGAATGAACCTTGAGCTGGTATCTGAGCATGATAAAGAAAAGCTGAAAGGAGGGGCTGGCGAGATAGCATGGAGGTAAGGCGTTTGCCTTATATACAGAAGGTCGGTGGTTCAAATCCCAGCATCCCATATGGTCTCCAGAGACTGCCAGGAGCGATTTCTGAGCATAGAGCCAGGAGTAACCCCTGAGTGCTGCTGAGTATGACACCCCCCCAAAAAAATGAAACCCAGGCAAATGCACATCAGAAGCATATCAATGCCCTACCCACTATACTGTATTGTGCTCCTGATGAGATGATAATAATATCTAAGATAAATGAAAGAGAGGCCAGAGTTATAGCATAATAGATAGGGTATCTACCTTGATGCAGCTGACCCAGATTTATTCCCCTGCACTCCATATGGTCCCTCAAGCACTACCAGAAGCTATTTCTTTTATTTTTGCTTTCATTTTTAATTTAAACAGCATGATTACATACATGATTGTAGTTGAGTTTCAATCATAAAAAGAACACCCCCCTTCATCAGTGCAACATTCCCACCACCAATGCCCCGATCTCCCTCCTTCCCCACCAGAAGTAATTTCTGAGTGCAGAGCCAAGGATAACCCCTGAGCATCACCAGGTGTAACCTAAAAACAAATAAGATAAATGAGAAAATATATTAATATATTCGTTTATATGAATATATTCATATATGTGCATATTCAAATGAATAATGCATATTAATATATTCATATATGAAAAATTCTTATACATTGTCAAGCACATAATCAATATGCCTAGTAAAAACATTTTTCTTTTTTTTTTTTTTTGGTTTTTGGGTCACACCCGGCAGTGCTCAGGAGTTACTCCTGTCTCCATGCTCAGAAATTGCTCCTGGCAGGCACGGGGGACCATATGGGGCCTAGGATTCGAACCAATGACCTTTTGCATGAAAGGCAAATGCCTTACCTCCAGGCTATCTCCCAGGTCCCCTTTTCTTTTTTTTTTTTTTTTTTGTAAAAACATTTTTCATCACCTTAGCTAGATTAAAAGATATGGTACCCAAAGCTGAGACACTGACCTTAAAGAAAAAGAAAAGATGTATACTAGGTGTGGGACAAGTGATGCAACCTTCATCTTCACAATGACTGCATTAGCATCTTCATCTTATCACAAGAGCACTTAAATCCAAAAGGGTTAATTAGTGTGTTCCAAGCAGTTCGGGCAAGGAACCTTGATGGTAGATTTAACATCAAAAGTTGCTTAAGTCACTGGCACAGATAGCATGACAATGACAAAGAAAGATGAAGTGAAAACTTATCTCCCGTTTCAAGCCCACTCACCAATCCATATTTCACTTCACAACAAGGATTCATCTCCCTGCCCCACTGCTTAACACTTAGCACCAACTGGGGCCAAAGAGATAGCACAGCGGTATAGGCATTTGCCTTGCAAGCAGCTGATCTACAACCGGTGGTGGTTCAAAACCCAGCATACCCTTGCCTGCCAGGAGCGATTTCTGAGCCCAGAGCCAGAAGTAACCCCTGAGTGCCACAGGGTGTGACCCAAAAACCAAAACAACAACAACACTTAGCACTTGAATTGATACCTATAGATATGAAGCATTCCAGCGCATGATTAGCTGTAGTAGATTGTACATAGAAGTCACCAGTCTTACTGACAATACTATATGCTGCTAAATGCATATAAATGGTTTTCTGGAAACCGGTTCATGAAAGCAGATGGTGTGAAAGAGTTAACTGTCACTCTTGTCCCGGAAAAGTTGACTCAATGGGAGCCACGCATTGGTGTGATTGTCATTCCATGTGTGCCAACTTTCCCTGTGAGATGAGACTAAAAAGCAGGTCATTGCTAGGAGATAACCCAAAACCTGTAAGAGTTGGCTAAAGGACAAACCACACAGTTACCTGCAAAGCTAACTCATACAACCATTTGTCACCCATCAATCCCAGCCTTGAGGCTAGGATTCTAGGAAAGGAACAAACAAAAAAGTTACAAAAAAAAAATCTTTGCGCAGTTGAAGACATAAACAGTAGACAAAAACAGTCCTTGATGTATTCAAAACATACATTTTGGAGCCGAGCAGTGGTGCAAGCAGTAGAGCATTTGCCTTGCATGCGCTAAGCTAGGACGGACACCCAACCCTCACGTTCCATATGGTCCCCCAAGCCAGAAGCAATTTCTGAGCGCATGGCCAGAGTAACCTGAGTGTCACCGGATGTACCGGCCCAAAAACCAAAACAAAAACAAAACAAAACAAAAAAAAACATACATTTTACCTAAAGACACAAAGTCAACAAAACAAATGTTTAAGTCTCAGCCTTTCAGAAACATTCAACTCATGAATTTTTGTTTTGTTTTGTTTTGGGGTCACACCCAGCAGAGCCAGGGGTTACTCCTGGCTCTATGCTCAGAAATCAGTCCTGGCAGGCTTGGGGGGCCATATGGGATGCCAGGGTTTGAACCACTGTCCTTCTGCATGCAGGGCAAATGCCCTACCTCCATGCTATCTCTCTGGCCCCTAAACTCATGAATATTCTTTTTTTTTTTTTTTTTTGGGTCACACCCGGCAGTGCTCAGGGGTCACTCCTGGCTCCATGCTCAGAAATTGCTCCTGGCAGGCACAGGGGACCATATGGGGCACCAGGATTCGAACCGATGACCTTTTGCATGAAAGGCAAACTCCTTACTTCCATGCGATCTCCCGGGCCCCCTTTTTTTTTTTTTTAGGTGGACTACACCCAGAGGTTCTCAGGAGTTACCCCTAGCTCAATATACAGGGATTACTTCTATTAGGGCTCAATGTGAGGCACTGGGGAACCAATCCAGATGAGCCACATGCAAAGCAAGTGCCCAACCAGCTGTACTACCTCTGGTCCTGAGAGTTTTGCTTTAAAAAGGTTAATTATTGGAGCTGGAGTGATAGTACCATGAGTAGGACATGTGCCTTGCTTGCAGCTGAGTCCGTTTTGATTCCTGGCAGCCCATTTGGTCTCCTGAGCCCAATGGGAGCAATTCCTGAGGCAGAGCCAAGAGTAAACTCTGATGGGGGAAGAGGGGAACCTAAATAAATAAATGGTCAATTATTTTATTTTGTGTGAATTTCACTTTAATTTTATGTTTAACGTGCAGCAATAAAGGAGATTGCTCAAGTGGTAGAGTACATGCCTTGCATGCACAAGACTCTGATTTTTGTCCTCAGTAAACTATATGGCCCCCAGCAGTGACAGGGATGACCCAAGTAACCCTAAATAAATAAGCGTCAATAATATGAGCCATCAGTCCCACACTGATAGTAGTTTTATTTGCATTTTCCTAATAATTAGTGATGTTGAGCACTTTTTTATATATATTCATATTGGTTCCTTATATAAGGAATATATGCACTCCTTATATTTTCAGGAAATTAAAAATGGTAATTATAGGATGTGTTAATTTGATGGACATGTACATTAACTGAATTATGAAAATCATTTTAGAACTTTAGAGACCTGGGTTTGATCCCCCGCACTGCAGAAACAACAAAAACAAAGTGTATTTACTGTCCCATATGCAAGGACAATTTCTCCTTTGATCTTCACTTAGAAAATCCTTTAGCTTCTTCCAAAAAGCTTTCTAACCTCCATGATACCCCTAAATTAAAAGCTCTCTAAGAACTCTTTCCTTAAACTCTATTCCTTTCCTTCCTAACCATGTCAATATACATTTAGAGGTAAAAAAAATATATATATATGCATTAAATGACTCACATTTTGTATCAATTTCTCTTGGCCATCATTGTATCTAGGATTGGAACTGACATGCTGAGACTAGAGGCTCAATGAATATTGGCTGGATGAAAAAATAAAAACAAACATAGGACTGTAGAGATAATATAATGAGTAGGGTTCTTGCCTTAATCATGATCAATCAGATTCAATCCTTAGCATGCTATGTGGTCCCATGCATCACACCACGAGTGAACCTTGAGTGCAGAGCCAATAGTAAGTTCTTTTCATAGCCATGTATCACCCAAAACATTAAAAATAAAATAAAATAATAAACACAAACAAGTGAAAGATACTCTGATATAAGACAATTTTAGGAAGAACAGTCCTAATTTGGTCCACAAAGAAGTGTAGAGTAGCAAAGGAAATTATCATTTAGAGAGGTTATTTGCAGGGAGTCCTTAAGTATAGCTAAGAATTCCTGAATCAACACAGGTGAAAAAATATTTTAAAATGTGAGAGCATACAGTCTGCTTTTTCAGAGAGCATTAAGTGCTTATGGTCTTTTTTTTTTTTTTTTTTTTTTGGGTCACACCCGGCAGTGTTCAAGGGTCACTCCTGGCTCCATGCTCAGAAATTGCTCCTGACAGGCACGGGGGACCATATAGGGCACCGGGATTCAAACCGATGACCATTTGCATGAAAGGTAAATGCCTTACTTCCATGCTTTCTCCCGGGCCCAGTGCTTATGGTCTTTATGGTTGGTCAGAAAAGTAGAAAATGGGCCAGAGATATGATCAGAAATTGAGCCACAGTCACCATGTACATTATACTAAACCTCCTGGAATCTAGCCCACAGTGAGTTTTCAACATCCACAAAACCCTAAAATTGCACACACAGTTGTGATATTATTTGTGCTTTCTTAGAAATACAGATATGAGGGGGCCGGGCGGTGGCGCTGGAGGTAAGGTGCCTGCCTTGCCTGTGCTAACCTAGGTCGGACCGTGGTTCGA
>PVKC010016606.1:0-20694 GCA_004027635.1 Crocidura indochinensis
CAGGAAGGGAATAGAACCCGGGTCCATCCTGAGTCAGCCACATGCACGGCAAATGACCTACTGCTGTGCTATCACTCCAGCTCCCTCTTTTTAAGTTAAAAAAATTCTTCTATTTATCTTTTGCTTTACACTTTATATTCCTGTGTATTATGGTCAACTACAGATACTATCATATGTATTTTCTTTAAATAAAGTAAGAAAAGAAATTTAAAAATTTCACTTCTCCTATGTGCTATATAGAACTGTAGCCAGAAAATGTGAAAAGAGAGCTTGGTTATGGCTTTGTTAACTGTAGTTATATATAAGCTATGACTAATGACTAAATTGTAGCAAATTTGCTTGGCAAATAAGATGGTTGGAAAAACATGAATTTTTGCTGTTTTTATTAACTAATAACCATCATTTCAGAAATTAACTTTATGCTTCTTGTCAATTTAGTTGTCATAATTATACTAACTTTAATTAAACATTATACTAACAACTTTCACAGAATAGTAGAATTCAAAAATGTAGTGGTTACTTATGTGCATGTAACCAGAATTGATCCCAAATATACATGGTCCCCTGAGCAAAGCTAGTAATGATCCCTTAGCTCAGAGTTAGAAGTAAGTACCAGCATGCTTGGCTCAACACAAAGCAAAATTAACAAGCCAAAGAGTAATGGAACTCACATCTAAGACCTTGATAGACCTTAACTTAATAAAGACATAAGTAGATTTGGGAACTTTAATGTAAATCTAAGCAGATTCTAAACCTTTTATTTAAAGCAAAACAAAAATTAGATTTCCTTGTTGTAAAATATCTGGCAATTTTATTTAAAATAATAGCAATCTTTTATAAGTACCTATATGTTTGTACAATTTTTGGCATCTTCCTATCTTTTGTACTTTTTATAGCCCCTTGAATCTTGAACATGTGAAGTTTATTTTATTATAAAGACATTTACTCCCCTTAGATTTTCTAAGGGCATTATTTTATTTTTTTTGGCTCAAAAAGTCTATCTGTAACCATAATAAATACTGTCCTTTTTCCCAAGTACACACATTTTTAAATACCATATAAAGTTATTTTGGTTTCCTTATTCTCAATAGAATCTAGTACTTATGAAAACAAAGCTTCTTATTTTATTTCAGAAACTTAACTATATCTGGTTCCTTGTAGGAGAGCAATGAATATTCATCAAGTAAATTAAAAGAGAAATAAGACAATATCCTAGTGATTAAGGATTTTGAATGCAATTTCCTCACCCCTGCTAATTATTTCCTGTTGACCACACACAGAACCTAAAACTACCAAATAAGTAAAATGCCAGATCAATCCTAATTAGATAAGGTTTGTGATTATTTCAGTAAGTGCAAATAGCTAAGAAATTTGAGAAAACAGATTCCAAGAGAAGGGATTTTTTTGTTGTTGTTTCTTTTAAAATACATAATCACTCCATGGGAATTCATGTAGGACTTCAGACAATATTTATCTCCAAGACAAAAAAGAGAAATTACTTTCTTTAGAACTCTCCATTACTTGCTGATTAATACTACCTTAAAGTAATGTTTTGAAGTTAGATAAATCATTTTTTCTTAGATAACATAGATTAGATTATTAAGGATATAGGAGTATTCTGAGAAGATATTAAAATATTATTTTCTCTCCACGAGGTAATTTTCTAAGTAGAATACACTTTATTTTATTTGTATTCCTCAGGTTGGCTTTATACACATATGAATGAGGAATTCTCTTATGATCCGGAAAATGGGTCATCTTTATTTTTCTCAATATCTCTGTTCATCCTTCAGGTTCAAAATTCTGAACAAATGTGTCCATTAGGGCTATTGAGTGTTTTAAGAAACGAAGTGTCTCTTTAGATTGTAGATAGAATTGTCTTTCATTTCCTTGAAACAACTATATTTAAGGAAAATATGTTGCTGCTTTAATATTACAGAAAAATCATAGTGCTGTAGATAGATAATAAGAAAAATCACTGAGTTCACTCTTTTATTTTATATGATAATTTTCAAATTTGTTCATATGTAACATCTTCTATATGGAGATCTGTGAAAACTGCTATCCTAGGGGACTGTTTGGAAATCTCTTTTCCAGATCTCATGTCTATCTCAGAGGAAAACTAATTATGATAAAATTATCCTACATATAAAACATATATATTATGAATATAGAAAAAATACACATTTAGGGCAAGCAAGTACATATATGCAATCATTACATGAAAAGAGTATAAGAGCTAAAGATCTAAACATTTAACAGAATTTCTATAGATAGGAGAAATAAATCCTGAAAGAGAATATAACAATTTAATTTTAAGAAATGGCCTTAAAGACAATTTGTAGAACAGTGGAGAGAATATGGTTTAAGAATAGTGGAAAGAAGATGTACTGAAGCTGCTGGAAAAACTCTAAATACAAATCAGTGTCTTTTGATGTGTGTATTGATTATGTAATACATGATATCCCTGACATGTTAACAAGAGAACAGAACTTTGATTCTACACATCAAGAAGAAGGTTTGAGAATATTTGAATCCCATGATAGTAAATGAACAAGTCTTTCATTGCAAGATGAATACTTGAGTGTAATTTATTTACCCCTTGTTAATTTTAAATTAAACTTTGAGAATCAGAGTTGAATATGGAGATAGTGTTAATAATACTCTAAATTACTTCTAATGATATTTTTATATCTATTTTTAATGACATATTAAATAAATATATTTTAATAAATATGAATGTTAGGTCATTTGCCTCAGGGCAATTCATGAAAAGGGTTACAAATTATAAGATCACTCTGTTATACAACTATATTCAGTAGAGCAAAATAATGGTAGTCAATTGTTTTAAAATAGTAAGTAGATATTGAATTGTAATAGTTAAGTAATTGAATTCAAGGAATTATGAAAAAAATTTGACTGTTTTTCAGAAACTCTTCACAAGAATGTGAAAGCTTTAGTAAATTATCAACTAATCTGACTCAATTGACTAAACAATTTTCATACTAATCAGAAGAAACTCCAGACATCTAATTCCAATACTATGAAAAGCAAAAGGCTCAAGATTGTTTAGAAATTATCTCATTCAGAAGCTAATCATATTAATTTATAAGGAAGCATTATCTAGTTTTCAGCCTCTTTCTTTTCCCCTTTACCCTCCCTTTGTTTTGTTTTTGAGCTACACTTAACAGTGCTTAAGGTTTACTCCCAGCTCAGTACTCATAGATCACCTATGGTACACTGGGGACCAAGTAGGGTGAGTTAAATGTGGTTTTGCTGTGTTCTGAGAAATGGCCCTCCACTCTAGTTATTTTTAGGTTCTGAGGTTCTCAGAATTCTTGTTGACAAAGAAAGGTGATGTACTAAAAGTTATTTAATGGTCAACATCTAGTTATGTCCAGTTAAAACTAAATGCCACTCTTTTCTCAGAAATTCTATATAAAACATTCAAGTGATCATAGAAATCAAGTGTCAACAAGATGCGAAACCAGGAAGAAAAAGTCATAAAGTGAATAAGTTTTGAAGTTTATGTCCAATGAACTAATTGGAAGTGTAACATATCTAATCTTATTAAACATTAATAAATCTTTACATAGTTAAATTTGCAAAGTTGACAATTCACAAATATCATAATGTGAATTAATAAGTTTTTCTCCTTAAGCATGTGCTGAAATATATTAAATATGTATTAAGTCATAAATGATATCTATTACAGGCACTATTATAGATAATTGATAAGTAAATCAGATAAATCTTTTTTGGGGGGCACACCCGGTAATGCTCAAGAGGTACTCCTGATTATGTGCTCAGAAATTGCTCCTGGCTTGGGGACCATATGGGACACCAGGAGATCAAACTATGGTTCGTCCTAGACTGGTGCGTGCTAGGCAGATGCCTTATTGCTTGCGCCACCGCTTCAACCCCAGATAAATCTTGCATTCTGACTAGCAATAGGTAATTATTTGTGAATTGCAATAATTTAAGGTTAAAGAAAATGCATACAAACACTCAAGAGAAAAAAATAATATATTAAGCTAAACATTTCCTATTACCATAATGATATATAATATCAATATAATAAAGATTAGGCAGAAATTGTGAAGTGACATTCATCTGTGTGTTCCTTTGTTTGCAGCAGAGATATTTAGGTTACCCAATGCAGAAAACAATGTATGTGATCAAAACAGTATAAAGAAACACATATGAGTGTATATGCTGTATGCATATATGCATACATGTATATATAATGGAATAGCATTTAACTATAATTAAAGATGAAGTCAAGAAATTTATTACTGTGTAGAAGAATCTGGAAGATATTATTTTGAATGTGTGTGCCCTCAACCCTCTGCTCCAATTTTCTCCTGTTAACACTCTAATTGTAAGATTTATGTATAAAGTAAGAAAAAATCTATGTATAAGTTTTAGTGAATAAAACTAAAAATATAATAAATAAAATAACTAAAAATTGACCTGTTATGCTGACAAGCTAGAGGCCAGTGGTTGTGATATGGATGCACTATAGGAATATTGGTGGGCTGTGGTCAATACTAGCATTATATTTGACCCCTGAAAAATGGCATGTCTGAAAACCAACTATAAGGAACTTTGTAAATTTCAATAGGTTTTTTTTTTTTTTTTTTTTTTTGGTTTTTGGTTCACACCCGGCAGTGCTCAGGGGTTACTCCTGGCTCCATGCTCAGAAATTGCTCCTGGCAGGCACAGGGGACCATATGGGGCACTGGGATTCGAACCGATGACCTTTTGCATGAAAGGCAAACGCCTTACCTCCATGCTATCTCCCGGGCCCCAAATTTCAATAGTTTTAATAAAATTAAAATAATAAGGTTTCTATTAGATGCACATGTTTTTCTCTGAATTTATCCTAAACTAAATTAAACTCTGATTTTGGAACTTGTCTTTGAACAACATTAAATTCTCAGCTATCATTCTGAATGCAACTTTATGGTTTTATCATTATTCAATAGATTCTCTTGCACCAGTGAAAAGTGTATTTGTGTTTCATTTATTAATCCTACTTCTTATATTAAAGTTTCATATTTATATAATTAGAAAGTTGAATTAAATCACACCAAAGAAAAAATCATTGGGGTCACACCCATTGACACTCAGGGATTCCTCCTGGCTATGCTCTCAAAAAATGCTCCTGGCAATTTCTGAGCTCATAGCCAAGAGGAATTCCTGATCATCACCTAGTGCAGCCCAAAAAAATGAAAACAAAAAAAAAATTGCTCCTGCCTAAGGGGACCATATGGCACACAGAGGATTGAACCACGCTCAGTCCTGGATCAGCCATGTGCAAGGCAAATGCCTTACCTCTGTGCTCCAGCCCCTGAAGAAAATATTTTGCTATCCAATTTTATAATTCTCTAGGTTGTTTGATAATTCTTATTACCCTAAATCCATTACTCAGAATGCTTGATTTGCTGCTTTATATTTAAATATTCTTTGGAAGCTTATCTCTGATAAAACAATTGTATGATACATAGCTTAGGGAAAACAATCTGGGCTGACTTCTGGAAATAAATAGACTTATGTACATTATAATAGTTGTTAGTGCTCAGGCAAGAGTTTTACATTAGTATATGCTAGTTAATTTAATTTTATTAATTAGCTAATATGAGACTTATTGCTAGTAAAATTGCTTTTCTCTAAGGCATTATGTAGACTAACATTCTGTTTGTTTTTTAATTACAAAGCTCCTAAAATTGTATCATAATAATAATTTGATATATTTAAAAAACCTTTAGTACAACCCAGAAAATTCATATGAAAGATAATCTAACAGCCAATATCATTCTTAGTGGCTAAAATCTGAAAGCAGTTCCACTAATGTCAGACACTTGCAATAATACCCACTGACTCCACTCTTATTCATTATTTAAAAATATCCATGACATTCTTCATAAAAGAGGATCAAACACTTATGAAATTGATTTGGAATAATAAACACCCACAATTAGCTAAAGCAATTCTTGGGAAAAGGAATATGGGATTGGTTCACAATATGAACAAAGAGTAGTAATGCTGTTAGGGAAATAACTACACTAACAGCTAGCATGACAATGTTAATGAGTGAGAGAAATAGAATGCCTGTCTCAAATACAGGTAGGGGTGGAGGAGGAAGGATGGGGGTATTGGTGGATGAAAGTTGCACTGGTGAAGAGTGGTATTCTGTTTATAAGTGAAAATCTTTATATAAATATTTTATAAAATTAAAAAAAATTAAGATGAAATTCCAAAAAGAAAGAAGTCTCCATGGGGTAACAAAAATAAATAAATAAATAAAGAAGTCCTAGAAATTACAATCAGAAAAGTGAAGAACATCAAAGGAATCCAAATTGAAAAAAAGGAAGTCAAACTATCTCTTTTCTTAACTATTATATTGATTCAAAGGAGTCCATTTTTAAATTAAAACAATGTTCTTCGTGGATTTAAAACAATTAATTACAAAGTTTTATAAAAGACTTGAGAGCCATACTAAAAAACAGGAATCTGGGAGGCATTTACCTACCTAATTTGAAGCTACGCTACAAAGCTATAGTGATCAAACAGCACAGTATTGCAACAAAGAGAGACTTTCAGACCAATGGGCCAGAATAGAATATTCAGTGACAAAACCCCCAAGTATATATTCAATTAATCTTTGAAAAAGAAGTCCTGAATTTGAAATAAAATAAAGACCATTCTCTCAACAAGTTGTTTTGGAACAGTTGGATAACTGTTAGATAACATGTTGGATAACATGTAAGAAATTAAAGATTGATTTCATATCTCAGACATTACACAAAGTCAATTCTGAATGTATTAAATGCCATTAGATTAGACTCGAATCCTTAAAGTTCTTTGAAGAAAACATAGGCAGGACACTACAAGACATATCTCAAAGGAGTCTTTGAGAATAGGATGCCAATGCAAGCACTATAGCATCCAATGTGAATAAATGGAACCACATAAAAGTAAAAAAATTCATTTTTTTAGAAACATGGGCTAAATGAGAAGACAGATAACTGAATGAGAGAAATTTTTTGCACTTAACAAATCAGATAAAGGTTTGATATCTAGAATATCCAAAGTACTCACAAAGGCTAACTCCACAAAATCTAAAAACCCTTCAAAAATGGGAGAGAAAATGAACAGACAATTCTCTAAGGAAGACCAACAGATGGCCAACATACATATAAAAAAATGCTCATTGTAACTTACCATTAAGCAAATCCAAATCAAGTCATCAAACTTACACATCAATGAGGATTGCACACATCAAAAATAATGGGAACAATCTCTGTTGGTGAAAATGTGATAAGAAAAGAACTTTGATCCACTGCTGATGGGAATGCTGTCTGGTCCAACTCCAATGAAATAAAGTATGGAAGATTCTCAGTAAATTCAAAATGGAGCTACCATATGACCCAGAATCTCTCTTTTGGGTATCTATTCCCAGGGCAGAAAAACATTCATCCAAAAGAATGTATGCACACCAGTATTCATTGTAGCACTCAGTACAATTGCTAAGAATTGGAATCAATCTAGATATCCAACAACAAACAAATGAATCATGAAGATATGGAACACACATATATGTATATACATACACACACATATATATATACACAACGGAATACTACATATCTGTAAGGAATGATGCACTCATAAAATTTGCAGAACCAACAATGGAATCCAACAACAAACAAGTGAATCATGAAGATATGGCACACACATATATGTATACACACACACACATATATATATGCAATGGAATACTACATATCTGTAAGGAATGATTAACTCATAAAATTCGCAAAACCATGGATGTAACTAAAAGATATTATGTTAAATCAAGCAAGCAAGCAAGAAGAAGAATAAATAATGTATACACTTACATGTGGTATTTAGAATAACTGCATGAAGAAACCCAACTTTATAAATCACAATGTTTTCAATAAAATAGAATTTTAAATAAAGAAAAAATATATGACTTAATAAAAAAATGAAAGAAAGATACTCTAATAAAGTATCTAAGAAAGATACTTTTCTCTCATTTAAAAAAACTTTCTGGGGCTAGAGTGATAGCATAATGGTAAGGCATGCATTGCACAGGGCTGACTCAGAACAAACCTCAGTTCGAACCCTGGCATCCCATATGGTCCACCAAGCCACTAGCGATTTCTGAGTGCAGAGCCAAGAGTAGCCCCTGAGCATCATTGGGAGTGGCCCCAAAACAAAACAAACAAGAAAAACCTTTCTACTTATTACTGATATTTCAGATTTATATCTATTTAGCAGTACATTTAAGCATACAGATAATGTACGAGTAAATGAGAAATAATCCTATGATTTCAAGCTTCAGTGAACTAGAATATAAAGAATCTGAACTAAACAATTGTTAAATGCATGGAGATAGATGATCTTGGATAAATTGTTTTATTCACTCTTTTTTTTAGAGACAACAAATGAAAATGCATTTTCTATGATCTATAACCACTACATTTATACTTACAAGATACTTGTATTAAACAACCTACTGACCTATAAACAAGAGAATGAATAAGTTTTCTTCTTATATGTGCTTCGACTAAATAAAATATGGTTTAAAATTAATTACCCAAATCTACCAGGATCTAGGAATATGGATTAGTAAATAAATGTAGTGAGGATAATTTCAGGTAAATCAGGTGTCTCTAGCAATGACCATGTCATTGTATCCACGCTGCTCTTGATTCTGTTTTAAGTTTAAAATACATTTATAGAGCAATATTTGACTTGTTGCAAGGATTGGTTTGAAGGCACTCATAGATACAGTATTTTAAATTATTTATTTCATATTCAATATAAAGATGCATTTTATTTTTTAACTTATAATATTATAATTTTATTTTATTGAGGATATTGGTCACAACTATATGAGGCAATCAGATATAAAAGAGTAAAGGATAGTTTCAGTAGGAATGATAGAGAAATGGTCATAATGTTAGAAGCTAGACATTTTTAACTTATTGAGTAAAATTATAAATATGCTACACATTATGAGTTAGCTTTCTGGCAATGATATTTGGGGCTTGATTACTCTATTATTTCTGGTGCTATAATATACTAGAATTACTAGCGCCAGATTTTCAGAAAGTTAGGCAATGAATAATTTACAATCAGATGTTCTTGATGCACATCAGGTAGCCTTGAGGATTTCAGAATCATGGTGAGTAAAACAAAGATCTGTAGTTCCAACTTCCACTTTGCCATTAATGCGCAAGTCATCTTAATACAGCCTTTGAAAACATATTCTAATATCAGATTCTATTTATTTTCTTATTCCTTTCAGCATACTGTCATCAGAGTTCACTCTTGGTCTGAGAGCAAGGAAGAGTAAGAAATGTGGTTAAATGATTTATCAATGAAATTTTATTACCTATAAAATTACCTATAATTACCTAAATTACCTATAAAAGACCAGTAGACCTGTCAAATTAAGTAGGCATTATTAAATGAAAATTTTGTGTGCCTTCATGTTAACAGAGTATTGTATAACTGAAACTAATATGTAGCAAGCTGAAGTGAGTATTTAAATAATATATTAACATCTCTTTCTCTTTATATATTTTATTCTTTATACTAGAGAAGAATCATTTAAAATGATTTGCATTTTATTAAATATGTGTTGGAATTTTCTTTAGTTTTTATTAGAATTTTTACCCATAGTTATCTGTTCTTTATGAATCTCCTTCTTGATATAAAAGAATATAAATTCCCTTTTTATCTAAATAAACCTTTTTAAAAATGCCAGAGTGCAAAAGCGTTCGAGAGATACTTAATACTTTGAATTGTGAATAATGACAGTATATTTATATACCTTGTTTATCTGAGTACCCTTAGGAACTACTTATTGACTTTATCAAGCCACCATTAAAATCCACACATTTGGAGGCTGAAACTTCGGGAGCTTTTAAAATTTAAGTATTTAATGGACTTGATTTGGGTCTTTTAGGCCCAGGAGGGAGCTAGATAAGTGCCTGAGATGTTCAAAGTTGCCTTCATAATAACTAAGTCTTTTTTTTTTCTTCCCTAGGGAGATAGTTTGAAAGGGATTTTTAATATTTTATTCATTGTTTTTCAGAAAACCCTCACCTAATAATAATAGTACAACCTGGCACTAGGATATTCTTTCTTTTCTCAACTTCAAAAATGTTTTCTTCACTTTGTTTTTTTGTATTTTACAAGAATGTTTTCTCTTTATTCCCACTTATTAATATGACTTTTTTATCTTTGTCTTCTAGAGTAGGAACACTGTGTGTTTAAAATCTAGTTTCCAACTTTAGTGTTTTTCTAGCACTTAGCACTAAGATAAATTGATATCATCTGGTCTGTAATTTTATCTGGCACTTTACTCCAAAGAAATTCCTGAACTTGTTTTAAGTCTTTTCTTTAGAAGTGCCAACAGCTTAGCAGGGAAAAGTACTAAGTAGTTCCAGTTTTTCATGCATTTGCTAACTAATAAAATCTTATAATGGAGAAAAATTTTACAAGTCATCTAATCAGCCTGTTCATGATTCATTCTTTCATTAGTTCTATGAAGTTGTTTAATCTCTAAATTTTACTTAGATTTTTGAGCTCACTGTTATTATCTATGAAAGAATTTTACATTCTTGGATACTGATAATTTCACAAAGATCTTCTCATAATTGACCAGAACTCTGATAAATAAGAGTTTTCCTCTCATACATTCAGAAAATTTGAAAACTAATATAAATATCTTTATAAGGCATAGTTAAATTAAAATTTGTAGTTTTTTTTTTTTTGGTCACACCCGGCTCTACGCTCAGAAATTGCTCCTGGCTTGGGGGGACCATATGGGATGCCGGGATTCGAACCACTATCCTTCTGCATGCAAGGCAAATACCTTACCTCCATGCTATCTCTCCGGCCCTAAAACTTTCTTTTATAGCATTTCATTTATTGATAAATTTCTAAGTTAAATATTGTGATTATTTTTATGTACATTAGTATTTTTATGTAAATTATTTATTCACACATTTACTAGATTGTTAAAGAAATAACCCATTTAAAAAAAGGAAAAATATTAGGAGGGAAAAATATTCCTATTTATATATATTTAATATATTTTAGTTTGATTTTTAATTTAATTTTAAATTATTTTTATATACTTTATATATTTATTTTAATATAAATTAGTAATATATTATTTTATAAAATACATATTCCTAAAATATAGCATAAAATGGAAATTCACCGAAATACTTTAAATAAATCCATCTACTATACATGATTAACTAAATAGCATGTATGTACTATGATGCTGATTTTAACTGTATTTGTTGTTATAATTTAATTTATTGAGTCTCTGAAAGTATTTTCTTGATTTTCCTTAGAGATCTCAATTGTGCACAGTCCCTGCTTGACTCATTTTATGAAAACTGATATGATCTCATCTGAAAGTAATCATATAGGGAGTTATTTGTTTTACAGAACTAAGCAATATCACTAGAGAAATATTATCATCACTGTTGCTTTGAGGGGAAACATTTTTCTTTCATATAAGTTGAAAGTATATTATACATAAGATGCCAAATGTAAAATAAAGTACATTGTGAAATTAATATAGGTAAGATTTCAGAGAAGAAAACAATCATCCACAGTTGTAGAATGTCATTTTTACAACTTTATTATTCTTGTTTCCACTGTTTACATTTAATTCATTTCTTTTCTAATGTAACTCATGCTTTATTTCATAGCATAACAACATAGGTTCGACCTGGTGCTATGTGGTTGGAGGACTTTACAAAAACATTTGTAGCATTTTTGTTTCATACTTTTGTTTTAGCTAACTAGGCTTAAAGTCCTAGATTTACTATAAAATCCACCACTCACTAATCAAATAATCATACAATCATACATAAGTATCACAATTCTATAACTCAGATGCTAATTAAAATTAAATGGCACTGTTTTAATACCAATGTTCTGTACTAAGTAATTTTTATATTTTCTCTCTAAGTGCTCTGAATGATTATATTTTCTTGCCACCTTTTGATAGGGAAAGGTTAAATAATTAATCCTTATCAATAGCTTATGAACAATGATGTGTTAATTTTAGAGCAGGCAATTTAATTGTCTGTGGACTATTTGCAGAATACAATTTATCTCTCTCTCAAGGTGAATGTAGATTGTTGCTCTCATGAATCAGGTAATGATGAAATGTGAGGATACAGCCTTAACCCCTGTGCTATCTCTTGAGTCCCTCTCTATTGAATCCTGATTCAAAGATGAAGAGGAGGAAGACAGATCTTTACATGATTTATGGTGGACATGGCACATGAGAAGGAATGTCCTTCATATATTATACATCATTTAGATTTATGGATTATTACAAAATTATAATTTAGTCCACCAATTATGATTTTTGTTCCCACTCCCATTTCCTGTGTTGATGTCATGATGAACAGGTTGCAGAAATCCTCATTTTGCTCACACACTTAGTAATAGTTCTCACTTAGTGTCACACTACTTTGTTTTCCTTACCTATTTGCCATGAATCACTATTTTCAGACATGAGGCTCATAGTGATTCTGGTTGTATTCCTCACTGGGATTCACATTTTATAGTAGTACACACATATGTATTTGCTTGTCTTTTAAATTATGGTTCTTTCGGGGGGGGAATGAATACTATGTGACTAAACGTCCCTTCTGGTTACAGGAATTATCATACATAAGTATGATATCAGTTGGCACTCAAAGATCATGACTTACAGAATTGTGCATAGTGTATAAAAGGAGAATTAAAGATTTAACTCACAGACTCACATTTGCAAGGCAGGAACTTTAACCCCTGAAACACTCTGCCACTGAATTACTCTTGTTGTTTGCTGTTGAAGTTGTTGTGTTTGGGGGCCACATCCAGTGGTATTTGAGCTAATTCTGGCTTTCTGCTCAGGGATCACTCCTAGAGTTTCTGGCTAACCATACAGGGTGCAAAAGATGAAATGTAGTTTGAATGCATAAAAAGTGAACACCCTATCTTTCATCTTGTTTACATTAGTTCTATTACATGAAAATCAGCTGTCTCAACTGTGTGTTCCTGTGAAAATATCTTGTTTTAGATTTTACAATATAATGTCAATAGAAGATTCTGAATGTTCCTTGAAAGGTATGCTCAGTTGTATTTTATTGACAGCAAAAATTATGTTGTTAAAATGATGATACCAAGAAGCATAAATTTTATGCTTTGATTTTTAAATTTTATTTTATCAAAGCCCTTTAGATTTACAAATTCCTTCGTAGCTGGATTTCAGACATGCCATCAATTAGGGCCATTCCCACTACTGGTGTCAACCTCCTTCCAAAAATGTTCCCAGAGTGTATCCTATATCACCACCATTTTCCCCTGGCCTGCCAGTATAACAAGTCTACTTTAAGTTTAGATTGTTATAATTTGGGTATCTTGATTCTATTGTTGATTTTGACTAAGATCTGCCCTTTTGTATCTCCACCAATGCACCTGAGCCCACTTGGCTCCCATCCTTTCTTTTTTGTCTTTAATCTGCTTCATAATTTTATATAAAAATACAGAAATATGAGGAAAAACAAAGCAATTTGTGTCACAAGTTCTGTGCAAAAAGAGGGAGTCCCTATCTAAAAGATAAAATGTGGTGGCAGTTTTTGCATAGTCTTAGCAGTTTTTCAACTGCAACTTACAGATTGAACTTCATTGTCTGTCTCCCTGTGTGTACAAGTGTGTGTGTGTGTGTGTGTGTGTGTGTGTGTGTTGGCCACCTCTATGTCTTACTAATGTTCATATATATATTGTACATAATGTCTATCTATGTAATATATAGTCCTTTTCTGTTATATATAACCCTTTCTATTCCTCCTCCCCTGCTTTCCACTCTACAAATCCTTTTCTATCTTTTCACTCTCTCACCCTTAATTTATCATGCTTCTTTTTAAATTAGCAGCCCTACTTAGTGGAACTTATTCAAAATTACCCTACAGTGTGAACTGTGGGTTAGTGTTTGAAAATGAGAATGCAGTGTGTATCAGAGCAGTTGTATGGTTCTTGGGGGTCTCCAGTTCACTCTTGTTGGCTTAGTAACTAAAATACCTGCATGCACAAGTGCTGAGAGACCATATAGTGTCGAGGGGATTGGAATGTAGGGCCATACATATGTGCTATATTACTATATGGTATATGGTATATTACTTGAGTCATTTCCATGACCCAATTTTAAAGAAGCATGTATTGAAACATAGAAAAGACTTGAAGAATATCCACTGTTCTATTAAGGTCTATTTATATTATTTAATCTTTTAATTCAAAAGAAAGGGTCTCAGTTATTTCACAGGTATGCTATAACAGGGTTTCATTTTAGTACATCTTTAGAAAATTTTACTTTTACTTGTTTAGAATATAATCAGTTTCTAGTCGCTTATCAAGACTCATAAACACTAGTTTATAAAAAAAAAATAATCTCACATTGGGTCAGAGAGATAGTATAGAGCAGGGGTCTCAAACTCGCGGTGCGTGGGCTGTTTGCAGCCATCCGTACAACATTTTGTGACCCACTGCCGGCCTTCAAATATCGCAGTATTCGGGATTATTCGTTTAAAGAATAACAATATATTTATTAATAAAATAAAATAATTGTGCTAATAAAATAATAACACATGCTAATAAAAATTCCAATGAGGGGCACAAAAAAAAAGAATAATCGCAATAAAAATCGCATTTGTAAGAAAAAAATCGCATTAAATATTCGCATACCCCGAGCAGTTCCGTTCGGGGTATGCAAATGTTTAATGCGATTTTTTGTGATTCTTTTTCTTACTAATGCGATTTTTTTTTACTTTTTTTTTTTGTGTGTGTGTGGTTTTTGGGCCACATCCGGCAGTGCTCAGGGGTTACTCCTGGCTTCATGCTCAGAAATTGCTCCTGGCAGGAATGGGGGACCATATGGGGCACCGGGATTCGAACCGATGACCTTTTGCATGAAAGGCAAACTAATGCGATTTTAATGGCGAATATTCGGTAAGCGAAATTCCTTATGTGGCCCTGCCTCACCCGGACTTTGCCTCCTGCTGCCCCCAGGTAAATTGAGTTTGAGACCCCTGGTATAGAGGGTAGGTAGCAAGGAGAGTATTTTTCGCATTGCATTGGGGTGGACTGATTTTCATTCTGACATTCAATATGGTCCCTCAGAGCAGCCTGGAGTGATTTCTGAATGCAGAACCAGAATTTATCTCTGTGCACCTCAAATAAAAATTGTATAATAAATGAGCAAGGAGTGGATGAGTGTGATCATTGATTCTTATATGGTCCTCTGATTCCTGCCTGGAGTTATTTCTGAGTGGAGTTAGGGACATGCCCAAGTATAGCTCAAAAATAAGAAAAAAACATTTTATAAACATATTTTTTTCTCAAAAGTAATTACTGATTTATTACATAGTTACATTTGAATCATTTATTTATTTATTTATTTTTGGTTTTTGGGCCACACCCGGTGACACTCTGGGGTTACTCCTGGCTATGTGCTCAGAAATCGTTCCTGGCTTGGGGGATCATATGGGACACCAGGGATCAAATTGCGGCTCATCCTAGGCTAGAGCATTCAAGGCAGACCTCTTACCGCTTGCACTTACTTTTTGTTAAAAATAAAATATTTTAATAAAATATCTGGCTTGATGCTATAATATGGTTCTGTACATAACAATGTATATCTTTTCCTTCACTGAACTACTCTGTGGTGAATAATAGAAATGAACTGCCTCAGAGTTGCAGAAATTGTTTTAAAAATCAAGAACACAGCAGAGTTAGTTTCTTCTGACTTATGAAGGTTCATTTCACTCTCCCAGCATGTGGTGATTTGATGGCAATCATTGTTATTCACTTATTTATAAATGTCTCACTGATCTTATATCACATTTACACATGGCATTCTTCCCTTGTGTCTTTACTTCATTATCCCTTTCTGCCTGTTTCTACCTATACATTTACCCTTTTTATATACATTGGTCATGTTACATTATTGATTAGCCTAATGAAGTCATTTTTAAATAGAATCTTTCTGTAAAGTGAATTTTCAAAGATTCTCTTGTGAAACACCAAAGTCAGTATTTCATTCTAACTTTTGGGAATTATATAATTCAGTACATAACTTTTTATTAATTTCTGTACTTAAGCATATCTAATAAAAGTATTAATGCATGGTCTTCACCAAACCTTTTTTGAGTATATAATTTTTAAGATAACTTATTTAAAGACTATGTTTCACATAATTTACATAGCTATGTTTCACATATTTACATAATACATTTGTTTTCAGGTAAGTGGAAATGGAATTATTTAAAAGAAAAAAAGAAAAAGAAGTACAGCAAGAAAAATTTTGGACAATATTATACCTTGTAATGAAGTCAAATGTTATTGACAGTTTGAGTAGGATCTTTTTGCTAGTTTATCATATTGTTTCTAAACATTAAGTGGCTTCAAATACACATTGGTGTATATATTGTTGTGTTCCTATGGGGATAACAGAAATAAAAAATATTGAGCTGTCCAGAAATTCCAAGAGCTATTGCTAGTATTGGAGCTTTTATAGGGTTGCTTTTAGCTGCACCCTATATATTTCTAGAGGTATGCGAAGGTGGGAGAAGGGTCCAGAAAAGTACTGGTGATGGCAGTCCAAATACAGGTATACCTATATTTATGGTCAGATTGGTGTCTCTGCAATAAGTCATGAAGGAGTGGAAAAGGAGGACAATTGGCTAAGCAATAATTGTGGGTATTAGGTACAACAGGTGGGACTTCACCCACCCTCTTTTCCTGATATTGCCAGCATTCAGCTGCTTGGCCGATGTACCAATAATTTTTCATGACTTGGTTTATATTCCTTTCAAAAATAAAGTGAGTCTATGGAGCTGGCCATGTCCAAACATGGGGATGGTGACTGTGTTTGAGAGTGGTTTGAATATATGATTATTTAAATCATATTTGAAGTATAATTATATGTTATACTTCACTTGGTACTAAACATGAATTGTTGTCTATGAAGTAATCTGTTTTCCTTCCTATTTAATTACTAATCTAATAGATGCAAACAAAATGCTAAGTGCATCATCAATATTCTCACAATTCCCACTACTATGTGTGTATTTACACTCACGTGCAAAATTGAAATTTAGTAATTTTATATTAGATGATTACAATAGATTATATTACACTTAACATCACATTGATATTTAAATAGTAATGATTAAATTCCTGTTTTCTTTGAGAGCTTCATAGTGTCAAATTATCAAATTTTTTCAGGGCTAGAGTGATAGCATAATTGTAGGGCCTTTTGCTTTACATACATCTGGTGCTGGTTTGATTTCTGACATGCCATAATGTCCTCTGAGCATACTATGTGTGATCTCAAAGCACAGAGCCAGGGAAAAGCCCTGAACATCACTGGGTATGGCACTAAAACAGAAAAAGAAAGACTGAAAAATTATACTATTCAGTAACAAGTTTTCTCTTTTAGACTGATCAAAATTAAAGTTTTCTATAGATTACTTTTATGAATAGTAATGCTTTTTCCATAAATGACACATTGATTGAAAATTTCACCATTGCTTTCAAAGATATTGATTTTCTTTATATATTCTTTAGAGTACAGTACATTTTTGCACAATAAAATGTGAAGCAGAGAATACTGGTGATCGTATCTTCCTTTCTAATTATAGAATGGAAGTGGAGAGTAGATGAACTGATATCTATAAGAACAAAATGTCATTGTTTTAGTTGGCTAATGGGCCATTTCTAATGAAGTCATTCTATAAAATCGTGATATTTTGTTAGATGATATTTCTGAAAGTCATAATTACATGGATATTTACTGAACATCTTCATTAAATTTCCTTTTTATTAAAAGATAGTTATCACTGTTTCAGTAAAAGTGTTCATTTTTGCAAAAAGTAAGATCTTTAATTACAGAAGACTTTTACAACCTTGAATGAGCAGAAACTTTCCTGGGACAATACTTTGGGGTTGGACAACCAAAATGCCTAGAGACTGTAGCCTCTAGTCATTCTTATGACAGTATGTTTCGAGGGTAGAGACACCCTGTATCACTTAGGTCAAGGGAATTTTCTTTCTAATTTTCCAACATTTACTGCATCAATGCAAAACAAACAAACAAAAAAAAAACAAAAATTGCTACATCTGCTATCCTTTCTTTCTTCTTTTCTTCTTTTAATTTTATTTATAACTTCTAGATAGATGCTCCCACCTTTTTTAAAGCACCATAGAGCATGAATCATCTTGTTCTGCCTCATATTTCTTTGTCCTCCAATAAATTAAGAAAAAAATGTGGATGAGACCCATAGCCAACAGGTTTCAGAAGCACTGAGTGGAAATAAAAAAATAATCAGATATAAATACCCAACGCAAAGTCAATGACAATAAAATCAAGAAACCCAAACTAGAACAAGGCTAAACATAATCTGTTACACTAGTAGACCAGGGGGCTAATGGTGGAGGTATGGAATGCATGCTGGGAACTATGGTGAAGGAAGTCAAGACTGGTTGTGGGAATGATCATAATTCATATTGATCGCAATAAGAATTGAAAAAAAAGTCCACTTTAAGTGCTTGTGACTTACCAATAATAATATTTATTAGTTTTTATCTCTACAGAACCTAACGATATATAATTTCTATGAAACAATTCTATAAAATCAAGACATATAACAATGACTTGACATATATACATATTTTAGCACATACATTAGCTCATATTTTTATTTCTCTTGTTAAAAAATTTAAAATATGGGGCCGAAGTAAGGGAACAGCAGTTAGTCATTTGCCTAGGATGGACTTTGGTTCAATCCCTCAGCATCCCATAATGGTCACCCAAGTCAGGAGTGATTTCTGATCACATAGCTAGGAGTAACCCCTGGTAATCACTGGGTGTGACTAAAACAAAAATGAAGTTAAGATATATTTCCTTTTTAATATTGTGTTAATATATGTAACATAATACATTAATTGTAATAAATAATGCAATATCACTAAAACTAATTTCTATTAAAAATGGAAATGTCTGTCTCTTGATTTGTTTGCTATATTTTATCCATAAAATAATTCTCATACTATAGATCAATTTGTGGGGGTTGTGTGATATAATTATTCACTTTGATAATTTTTTTGTTTGTTTTATTTTGTTTTGTGAGTCACATCCAAGTTGACTCAGTGTTGACTCCTGACTTTACATTCAGGAATCATTAATTTCTAACATTCTTCAGAGAATTTTACTGGGGTTATTTTCATGCAAGGCTACTACCTTTCCAACTACATTAAATATCAACCACTGTTTTGGGAAATAGAGACTTTAGTTGAAAACAACATGTTTAAAATATTCAATGACTGTGGTGTTGACACAATTGGTTAGCCACTTGCAAAAAAGTGAACTTAGACCCTCAGATAACATCATGTAGGAAGGTAAAATTCAAATGGATTAAAGATCTTGATATCAGACCTGATACCATAAGGTATATAGAACAGCACATGGAGTAAAACACTCAATGAAATTGAGACTAAAGGTATCTTCAAGGAGGAAACTGCACTCTCCAAACAAGTGAAAGCAGAGATTAACAGATGGGGATATATTAAACTGAGAAGCTTCTACACTTCAAAGGGAATAGTACTCAGGATACAAGAGCCACGCACTGAGTGGGAAAAACTATTCACACTATACCCATCATATAAGGGGCTAATACCCAAAATATACAAGGCACTGACAGAACTTTACAAGAAAAACATCTAATCCCATCAAAAAAAAATGGGGAGAAGAAATGGACAATTTGACAAAAATGAAATACAAGTGGCCAAAAGGCACATACAGCACATCACCAATCATCAGGGAGATGCAAATCAAAACAACTATGAAGTACCACCTCACACCACAGAGATTGGCACACATCACAAAGAATGAGAACAAGCAGTGCTGGTGGGGATGTGGAGAAAAAGGAACTCTGGTCCACTGCTTGTGGGACTGCTCACTAGTCCAATCTTTATGGAAAGCGATATGGAGATTCCTCCCAAAACTGGAAATTGAGCTACCATATGATCCAGCTTTATCACCACTAGGGTTATACCACTAGGAACACAAAAATACAATACAAAAATCCCTTCCTTACACCTATATTTATTGTAGTACTATTTACCATAGCCAGACTCTGGAAACACCCAAGATGCTCTTCAACAGATGAATGGCTAAAGAAACTGTGGTACATACACACAATGGAATATTATGCAGATATCAGAAGAGATGAAGTCATGAAATTTTCCTATACATGGATGTACATGAAATCTATTATGCTGAGTGAAATAAGTCAGAGGAAGAGAAATAGATGCAGAATAGTCTCACACATATATGGGTTTTAAGAAAATTAAAGACATTCTTGCAATAATTTTCAGAGGAGGACTGGAAGTTCCAGCTCACTTCATGAAGCTCACCACACAGAGTGATGAGCATAGTTAGAGAAATAACTACATTGAGAACTTTCTTAATAATATGAATGAATGAGGGAAGTAGAAAGCCTGTCTAGAGTACAGGCAGGGGTGGGGTGAGAGGGAGGGAGATTTGGGACATTGGTGATGGGAATGTTGCACTGGTGAAGGGTG
>PVKC010016607.1:0-20656 GCA_004027635.1 Crocidura indochinensis
AAGTCATGAAATTTTTCTACACATGGATGTACATGGAATCTATCATGCTGAGTGAAATAAGTCAGAGAGAGAGAAAAACGCAGAATGGTATCACTCATCTATGGGTTTTAAGAAAAATGAAAGACATTCTTGCAATAATAATAATTTTCAGACACCAAAGAGAAAAGAGCTGGAAGTTCCAGCTCACCTCATGAAGCTCACCTCAAAGAGTGATTAGTTTAGTTAGAGAAATAACTACATTTTGAACTGTCCTAATAATGAGAATGTATGAGGGAATTGGAGAGAATGTCCAGAGTACAGGCGGTAGGGTGGGTGGGAGGAGGGAGATTTGGGACAATGGTTATGGGAACGTAGCACTGGTGATGGGTGGTGTTCTTTATATGACTGAAACCCAAACACAATTATGTATATAATCAGGGTGTTAAAATAAAATATAAAAAAATCAAGATTGTTTAATATATGTAAATTAATCAAATAAATATATCATATCAACAAAATAAAAAATTATATGTTCATATCAATAGATCAAGAGAAAGCATTTGATAAGGTCCAACACCCATTCATGACATTCATGTAAAAATTCAAAAAGATGGGATGGAAGGAACTTTTCTCAGTATAAACAAGGGTATTTAAAACAACCCTATGGCAAATATTATACTCAATGGAAACAAACTAAAAACCTGTCCTCTAAAATCTTGTACAAGACAAGGCTGCACCCTCCCTGTTGCCGTTCTATTACCATAATATTGACTTTTTTTACTATAGGATTCAGACATAAAAAATGTTATCAGGGCATCTAAAGAATAAAGAAAGAGGTCAGCTTTCACTGTTTGCATAGGACATGATACTAAACTTAGATATCCCTAAACATTCTACCACAAAAGCTTCTAGAAACAGAAGATTCTCATAGCAAATTAGCATACTACAAAATTAATGCACAAAAATCAATGCTCGTCTTACACAAAAGTAATAATAGAGAAGAAATTGGCATTCAAAAAATCCCATCTGCAATAGTGCCACAGAAACTCAGATACCTTGGAGTCAACTTAATAAATAGATAAAGGACCTATACAAAGAAATGTAAAAAGCACTGCTACAGTGTACAGACTTAATGCAATTATTTTTAGGATTTTCTTGACATTCTTCAAAGAAGCTGATAAAATACTCCTGAAATTCATTTCAAATAACAAACACCCAAGAATAGCTAAAGCAACCCTTATAAAAAAGATGGGAGGCATCACTTTCCCCAATTTTAAATTGTATTAGAAATCAAAAGTCATTAAAACAGCA
Source organism: Crocidura indochinensis (assembly GCA_004027635.1). Lineage (NCBI taxonomy): Eukaryota > Metazoa > Chordata > Mammalia > Eulipotyphla > Soricidae > Crocidura > Crocidura indochinensis. The sequence goes on from PVKC010016607.1 coordinate 1,291, forward strand.
TGGTTTAAAAAGTACTCTTAGAATAATGAAATTGACGTTAGTATTTAGAGAATGTACCACAACATTTAATCTTTGATAAAGGGGCAAGAAACACTAAAAGGAGCAATGAAAGCTTCTTCAACACGTGGTGTGGTGAAAACTGGTCAGCATATGCAAAAAAATGAATGAGACCTCATGCACAGCTAACAACATGTACAAGATCAAATTTAAAATATATACCTTGAAATCACATGGAGAACCATATGCATATAGAAGAATACATAAGTAAAACATTCCATGGCATTGATGCTAAAGACATCCTAAAGGAGAAAACAGCACTGTCCAAATAAGTAGAAACAAAGATTAAAAAAAATGAGACTACATTAAGTTGAGGAGCTTCTGAACGTCAAAGGAAACAGTAACTAGAATATAAAGGTCCCCCACAGAATGGGAGAATCTATTCACCCAATGCCAATCAAATAAGGAGCAAATATCTAATATATACAAGATATTGACAAAACCCAACTAGACAAAAACAACTAACTACATAAAAATGAGGAGAAGAAATGAAAAAGATCCTATCTCAAAGAAATACAGATGAACAAAATGCACATGAATAAATGCTCTACATCTCTGATCATCGGGGAGATACAGATCAAAACAACAGTAAGGTACCATCTCTGCCACAGAGACTAGCACACCTCACAAACAAGAAAAATCAGTGCTAAAAGGGATTGAGAAGAAAGGAACTCTCATTCACAGCATTTGGGAATGCCATCTAGAAAACAATATGTTTTATGAAAAAGAATATGGAGATTCCTCAAAAAACTGGAAATTGAGCTCCCATATGACCTAGCAATACCATTTTGAGGGATATACCCTAAGAACACAAAAACTCTATAGGAAAAAGGCCCTCTGCAAGATAGTATTCATTCCAGATGCCTGAGAACAGCTGAGTGGCTAAAGAAACTCTGGTATGTCTATCTACAAAATAGAACCCTATGCAGGTGTTAGGAAACAATGAAGTAATAAAATCTTCCTCTATATGGATGTTCATGGAAATTTTTATCCTGAATAAAATGAGTCTGAATGAGAGATAAATGCAGAATAGTCTCAATATCTGTGGTATTTAATTAAAATAAATAACAGTATGTTAATAATACCCAGAGATAATAGTGATGATGGCTAGAAAGATAGCCCGTGATATGAAGCTTTCTTAATGATTGGTGAGAGTGGTTCGAGAAATAAATACTGCAAGAACTACCATGACAATGGTAGTGAGTGAGATAAATAAAATGTCTGCCTCAATGATCGGCAGGGAATGGAGAATGAGGGATATGGGAGGGCATTGATGTTTTGAAAGCAGCATTGGTGAAGGGGTGTGTACTTTTTATGACTGAATCCCAGTCATAAAACACAAAACTTTACTTAATTATATCTACAAAAATTCACCATGTTAAAATACATTTGGTAAACTATGGTATTTACTCTGTAACTTTAGAATGAGGATAATTACATAGTACCTGCTTTAGATTTACTGTTCAGGAAATAAATTACCTATTTAAATATGAGTTTCCAATTTCATATTAACTAAATTAATTTTAATATTTATTTTAAATATTAGAATTTATTAAAATATTTGGTAATTCTATACTGCTAAATTCTGTATATAACTATTATTTTTAGTAATAAATATCAGTATTACATATACCTAACAAAGATACATTTCTTTTCCTAATTATTTTGATTCAATTATTTATTCTGTATTTGGGGCACATTTGACAGTGCTCAGGGATTATTCCTGGCTATGTACTCTTGGATCACTCTTGATGGGATCAAGGATACATATACAGTGTTGGAGATAAATCCTAGGACAGCCATGTGGAGTAAAGTTCTCTACCCCCTCTATATAATCACTCCAGGCCCAAAGAAGGACTTTCCAAAGAATAAATCCATGATTATCCTTGTAAATGATCATCAAATATTGAAGTTGTGTGATTAATAGCTAAAGGTCCAAGAATATGATATTAGCATCCTAGATAATTCTATTTAGCTAATGGATTATATTTGCCATCCTTAATTATATTGCTTTTATATAATGAAAAATATACTCTTAACATGATTCAAATTATAATCAAGTTATACACATTTATGAAGGCAAATTTTGAACCTTTATGTGTAAAAATATTTTTTTCCACATTCACAGAAAAAAACCTAGTCTTTAGTGGAGAAAGTTTAGAGAAAGTTTTTTCTCTTCTTTGTAGAGACTAAATTTCTCTGTCAGAATTATATATATTTACACTATATTATAAGCTTTTCTTTAACTATGAAAGGTAATAAATAAAATATTGTCTTAATTTTTATCATTTTTCTCAATTCTATAAGAACAAAGTGTATATTGCAGTACCTTTGGATATTGTTTGACAGGAATCAGTACCCTTTCTGAGAGTTTTATGTTTTTGTTGCTGATAACATCAAGGTATTTCTTTTCTTCATCTTCTTTTTTTATATCACTACTTTGAAATTTTTCAATTTCTGAAAAAAATTCACAGAAAAGAAAAATGAAGTGGTAAATCATCATAAAATATTAGTATCTATTATTACTCTCCTTCTAAAACAAGAGTTTGAAGAATTCTGCTACAATGAGTGAAAGCATAATATATTAAAATGTTACTAAAATAACTAAGATAACTTCTGTCAACCAAAACCATGAAGTGATACTTGAAGTAAGACTTACTTTTTTTTTTTTTTTGGTTTTTGGGTCACACCCGGCAGTGCTCAGGTGTTACTCCTGGCTCCATGCTCAGAAATTGCTCCTGGCAGGCACGGGGAACCATATGGGGCACCGGGATTCGAACCGATGACCTTTTGCATGAAAGGCAAACACCTTACCTCCATGCTATCTCCCGGGCCCCAAGACTTAATTTTTTAAATCAAATTTAAATTTATCATGTTTTAAAACAAAATATAAAGAAGAATGGAGTCTTAGCAATATAAAATGTCTAAACATCTTTCTATAAGCAATTTATAGAAACACATTTTAAAGCTATATATTTGATTTTTATTATGAATATCTTCTAAAACCATAAAAATTCAATATAGTGTATTAATTTCATTGTAATTAAAATATGAGAGAACTGACACAGCCAATCATTTTGTATATAAACAAATTTAAAACCAAGTATAAAAAGAATCACAAAAAAACCTTATAATATACATGGACTTCCAACTGAAAACACTCACATATAAAAATGAAATACTGAGGCCGGAGCAGTAGTGCAGCAGTAGGGAGTTTGCCTTGCACGCGGCTGACCAAGGATGGACCTTCGTTTAATCACCTGGCATCCCATATGGTCCCCCAAGCCAGGAGTGATTTCTTAGCGCACACACAGGAGTAACTCCTGTGCATCACCAGGTGTGGCCCCCCAAAACAAACAAACAAACAGAAGAAATACTGAAATACTATTTTGATCTGTAAAATATAGCAACCTGTAAAATCACTTTTTACTTTCAGCTTTTCAAGTAAATTAGCAAAAGTAACTTTAATTAGGTCAGTCCTACTCCTCAGCTGATATATGTTAAACTCAGGCTAATAAAAGCAGCAGGGAAAGCAGCTTAGTTTTTAGAAGTAAAATCTTGGCTGGCTCTCTAAGATCCAAGAGGCTACATCAAGCCCTCTGGCAAAAATGCCCTGACTCCGCTGGTTTCTTGTGCCCCTATCCTTGCTGCGGAACATTTCATTTAAGGTCTGCAAGAACAAGTAAACAGTAAATACCATTAACTTCAGATAGCTCAAAGCAGGCTGCAGGTCTTCAAACTGAGGAAACCAACCAGACAAAAAGTTCCCACAAAATACCATCATTGATACTCATCACCATGAATTTATATGTCTATATGTCTCAGAGGAATTACTAATTTTCCATGAGAATTCTCACATAATGAATATTTTGATCTAATATAAAATTGATTTTTAAAACAAATTTCATTGCTTATCTTTTAAAAATGTTTTATTTAAATTATTAAGATTTACAAAGTTATTCAAAGTTGGGTTTTAGAAGATAGTGTTTCGCCAATTCCCACCACCAGTGTCAATCTCCCTCCACCAATATTCGCAGAATAAATCCCATGGCACCATCGCCCACCCCAGCCTGCCACCATCATCTTTTGTGTGTGTGGGGGGGGAGTTTGGGGCCACAACCGGTGACGCTCAGGGATTACAACTAGCTACGTGCTCAGAAATTGCTCCTGTCTTGGGGGCGATATGAGATGCAGGGAGATAGAACCATGAGGCCAACATCATTGAGGAGACTGATACTGAGGAAACACCTCGCAGGAGCACCTTGCAGAAATCAGAGAATATCAAAAACTTAATCATAAACCCATAGCTACTCTTTTTCATGCCATTAATACCTATGGTCCTCACGACCCCTACACTCTATCATGTTTGGACGTGGTCAGGGAAGGGGGAGAGCTGCTCCCATTTGAATGGAAGGAGATAACAAAAAACTGCATTAGCTCGATCTAACTATTTGTTATGGGAAACAGATTTCTTGGCCTGCTGTAGACAACAGGCAGACTTGGGAAATGGTGGCAGAGATACTCCAGATGTCATCTATGCCCAGCTTACAGGCATGGGAGACTTTGCAACACCTGCCAACCAACAAAGCCTTAAGCCAGCCTTATTGGTGCAAGCTAACGCTGCCACCACTCGCGCCTGGAAAGCCTTACCTAATGAGAGACAAAAACTCACCCCCTTGTCACAAACCTTAAAAGGGCCACAGGAATCCTATAGTGAGTTTATTTGTAGACTTCTAGAAACAGTGGAAAGAATTGTGGGCACCACTGATAATGAAAATCCCTTGGTGAAACAGCTTGCTTATGAAAATGCAAATGAAACATGCCGATCTATACTTAGAGGCCAAACAAAAAATAAATCCCTTCATGAGATGATCCGTATGTGCAGTGAAGCTGACCCTTTTGTTTATAAAATAACTAAGGCACTAGTAGCTTTTCAAGGACAATCTAAAGGCAGAACATGGTACAAGTGTGGACAGGCAGGACACTGGATTAGACAATGTCCTTTGGCTCTTTAAATTATCTAATGAAAGTGAAGTTTTGTATATAAGAAAAGGAAAACATGCATTCTTTGTGCTTAATTTTTTGTCCTTGGATACCCAAGGAAGGTCTGCTGCAGACCGCTTGTGGCACTCATCTACAGCCATTAATTTTAAAACTGTCCTTTGGAAGGACACACATACAGGCCAATGGAAAGGCCCAGACCCTGTTCTAATATGGGGCAAAGGACACGCTTCTGCCCCTAGCACTGCCATCAATGAGACCAGATGGCTCCCAGAAAGATTAATTAAATTATATAACCCACCCAGGGACGATAACCCTGAGGAGTTTTCTCCTTTCTCTTTTTCAGGTGAATCTGTTCCTGTAAAAGAGGATAGTCCCACTACCAACGGGACCGATGAAGACGACTTCCCCTCGCCCTTTAATATTTAATATTTTAATTTTTCTTTTTAATAATTTTTTCTGAGGCACATTCCACAGTGTCTCACTACCAGGTCTTTAATTACACCTGGCTTATCATTAATGAAGCTGGAGTTATGAGACCATTGCAGATGGCTCATGGAATCCCTCCTCAACCTGGGATTATATTACTGTTAAAAAAAAAAGATCTCTCCAGAAACTATTTAAAAACCCTTTGCCACCAAGATCATTGGTGTAACCCTTTAGTAATTGTATTTACTGAGGAAGGTAAAATGGCTTCCTGGTCTCGGCAATTAGAGTGGGGACTATGCCTCTACACCAGAGGAACCGACAAAGGACTAATTTTTTCCATAAGACTTCTTAGGGAAATTCCTTCCTTTAAACCAGTTGCCATTGGCCCTAATTCATTTTTACATCCTGGCAATTTAGGACCCTCTTTAGGATCATTTATTGGATCCCTGATTTTGGTTTCCTTTGGCCCATGTGCCTTCCGTCGGCTTACTAATTTGATCAAAAGTCAATTTGATGAGGTCTCCAAACAATTCTGTAAGTGTCCATTGCCAGCAGTTGCAGTCCAGATCACCTAGCACCAAGGATTGTGATGGAACAGAGACCATGCAAGGCAATAATGCAGTGCATACCTTCAGTATTAAAGAATTTAAACAAACAGCCACACACAGCAAACTTTCCCAGCTGTGGAGGCGCTAATGACGGGAATAGCTGAATGCCAGTTAAGGGAGGCCACATGTTGTAGCATAACACATTGTCCCTACTGGAGGCACATCCAGTAACCTAAGACAGGCCCTTCACCCATAATCATATGGTCTCCTTCTCGTTGTGTATTTGAAGGGGGGAATTGTTGGAGACTGCTTGACCTAGGATCTAGGCCATAATGAAATCTAACCTTCTAAACATTAATTAGAGGCTATTTGCCTCATACAAACTGACGGTTTCTCATGAACCATAAGGAAACCACAGATAAGAAAAACAACTACAGGATGTACCAAGTTAAAGTTAAATAAGCAGAAAGCTATATACTTAATAGGTTACCATTGTATAAGTTCCTGTTTTTGACTTAAGTTCCTATTCTGATAAGTTTCATTCTCTTGCAAAAACATGTAAATTACTTTTGGACTTGTGGGTTTTTGCTATATAAACCTTGAATCTGTTTCTAATAAATGCTCTTGATCAGATTGCAGACTTGAGTCTTGTATCTTTATTTCAGGTCAGATCCTCTTCGTGACACATAAATAGCTGGCGACCCCCTAACCCTACTGGCAGGAATGAGTGCCCTCAAGGTTGTCTGCTGGTACACCTGCCTGCTGGCAGGTAGCTTGTGGTGGAAGTTCCTGAAACTTTTATCTCCCTAATGTACGTGGATTATTTCCTGTACCGATGTTGCTTCCAGATCTTTGTCACCCAATTCCTTGAGATCGGGTCATGAGGCTTCCACTTCAAATAAGACCCTCACATGCTATACTCTTTGACTTTGTTTTCAGTCTCTATTATAAATGGAACAAAAGTTTAAGGACTGGAGACATAGCACAGAATGATAGGATGTGCTTTCTGCACATGCTAATTCAATCCAAATACCACATGTCTCCCTAAGTCTTCAACATGAGAGATTATTTTGTTTACTTTAGAGTTTTCTTGTTTGTGTTTTGGGGTCACAACCTATACTCTGCCCTACTCTAGAGACAATCTTGGTTCTGAACTCAGAAATCACTCCTGAGACCATATCAGATAGAGAATACTATATATATGCATATATATGTATATATACACACACATATATATATGTTTATTTATACAAAGAAAACTATAAAAACCTGTTCTGAAAAATAATAGAAAACACGGGGAAATGGAAACACATACTCTTGGATTTGGAGGATCAATCTCATTAAAATGGCAATATTCCCCAAAGCACTGTACAGATTTTATGCGATTTCTCTAAAGATACCCAAGACTTTCTCCAAAGAAGTGGATCAAATACTCCTGAAATTAATTTGGAACAATAAACACCCTCAAATAGCTAAAGCAATCCTTGGGTAAAGGAATATAGGAAGCATTACTTTCCCCGATTTTAAACTGTTTTACAACGCAGTAGTTATCAAAATAGCATGGTATTGGAATAAAGACAGACCCTTAGGTCAGTGGAATAGGCTTGAGTACTCAGAGAATGTTCCCCAGACATATAATCACCTAATTCTTAATAAAGGAACAAGAAATCCTAATGGAGTAAGGATAGCCTCTTCAACAAGTGGTGTTGGTACAACTGGTTAGCCTCTTGCAAAAAAAGCAAACTAAGATCCCCAGCTAACACCCTGTATGAAGGTAAACTCCAAATGGATTAAAGACCTTGATATCAGACCTGAAACCATAAGGTATATAGAACACCATGTATGTAAAAAAACTCCATGAAACTGAAACTTAAGGTATCTTTAAGGAGGAAAGAGCACTCTCCAAACAAGTGGAAGCAGTGATAATCACGTGGTAATATATTAAGCTGAGAAGCTTCAGCACCTCAAAAAAAAATAGTGCCCAGGATACGAGTCACCCACTAAGTGGGAGAAACTATTTACCCACTATCCATCAGATAAGAGGTTAATATCCAAAATATACAAGGCACTAACACAACTTTACAAGAAAAAAATCATCTAACCCCATCAAAACAATGGCGAGAAGAAATGAACACTTTGTCAAAGAAGAAATACAAGTGGCCAAAAGGCACATGAAAAAAAGCTCCAATGTCATAATATCATTTAGAGTACTTAAAATTTGGAACTATGTGTAGTTTATTTTTTATCTATGATGTGAAGTCAAAATACAACTTTATTCTGATGTGTATGAGCGGGAAGGGAGGAGGGATGAAAACTTAAAGGAAAGGAAGAAAGAAGGAAGGAAGAAAAGAAGGGAGGGAGGGAAGAAAGAGAGAGGAGGAAAAGAGAGAAAGAAGGTGGGAAAAGGGAGAGCAGAGGAAGGGGTGGAAGGAAAGAGGGAGGGAGGAGGGAAGGAGGGTTAAGGAGGATAGAAGAAGGGTGAAGAAGAGGGTTGGGGGAAGAAAGGAAGAAAGGAAGGAAGCAAGGAGAGGAAGGAATGAAGGAAGAAACAAGGGAAGAAGGGAGGAAGAGAGGAAGAAAGGAACAAAAATATAAGCAAGGGAGGAAGGAAGGGAGGGGTAAGAGAGAGAGGGAATGATATAAATTCTCTGCACTTATAATGTCAGACTTTTATACTTAATGCTGGGATTGTATTTTACTCTAAGCCTCATTCTTCCAACAAATTTAGATTTCAAGAATTTCTCCGTGTTCATTTCAGAACAGAAGAAATGGAAGACCTAGGCTCAAATTTCCGTCTATCTACGACTTTAAGAGGTTATATTCACATTTGTGTGAACAACCATTCCATACTACTAAGCATATTCTTCTACATAATCACATTATGGAATCATTTACATCAAGGTGTACACAAAATTGTATATCTGTGTGATTTTTATCATCCAAATTACTTTTCAAGCTAATCTTAGTCATATAAACTCTGTACTTGTGCAACTGTAGTTCTATCAATTATGGGAAGAGAAACAATCAGAAACATGAGCAATATCAGGCCTACATCTTCTGCACATAATTATTTCAAGGATACATTCAGGATATATATATACATAAACATATATAAACACACACACACACACATATATATATAACCATTAATGAAGTCTTCCCTCAAAAAGATGGCCCTTGGGATCATAGTAAAATAGGCACTCAATGAGGAGTCATTCGAATAGGATGACAAATGAGTGCTTCTGCTAATCAAAGTATATTCTAGAGGAGAGCCATGGAAGTTCTGATCTTGCATGAACAAAACAGGTTAGCCATAAAGAGAATCAAGCCAACTTTGGAATTTAGGAATAAAAATTATATTTGTAGATATATTTGTAACTATTAAGATTTATCAATGATAAATATCACAATCGTGACATAGATCCCCTGCAAACCTCAGTATGTGTTCTAATATTGATTTATGTCCTTTGTTGCCTTATTTGTGTACTTTTAAGATTTATTTTGGGGCCCGGGAGATAGCATGGAGGTAAGGCGTTTGCCTTTCATGCCAAAGGTCATCGGTTCGAATCCCGGTGCCCCATATGGTCCCCCGTGCCTGCCAGGAGCAATTTCTGAGCATGGAGCCAGGAGTAACCCCTGAGCACTGCCAGTTGTGACCCAAAAACCAAAAAAATAAAAATATTTATTTTAGTGGCCGGTGCAATTGCACAGTGGTAGGACATTTGCCTTCACACAGCTGACCCAGGATGAATTTTGGTTCGATCCTCAGCATCCTATATGGCTCCCTGAGCCAGGAGCTATTTCTAAGCTCATAGACAGGGGTAATCCCTGAGCATCACTGGTGCAACCCCCAAAAATTCATTTTATAATGCTGAAAAATGTATGAATTGTATATGGATGCTATACACATTTATACCATAGGCAGAAAGGATACTACTACAATTTAGAATCATTATTAATATTAAACACCTAAAGGCATAAAATATGTTTCATTATCAAGTAGGATCACACCTTAATTACCCTTTTTAAAAATAAGCAAACCCTATATATATAATAAAACAGAAACCATTTGAGAAAATTGGAGAGAAAGTACAGCAGACAGGGCTCATGTTTCACATAATCTACCTCAGCGTCCCATGAGGTAGGTCAACTAAACAAGTCAAGGAGCATTTTAAGACAGAAACAAGCTCTTAACACTCCCAGGTGTGGCTCAAAAATAAAGACAAAGTATAGAGAAAACATTGGAAAGCACTGATAAATATAAAGGATGCCTACCAATGATTGATATTATTATCACTAACACTTTGACCCCAAATTAGTCATATGAGTCTATCAGAAAAGGTGACTTTCGAAAATAGTTTGATTATTTTCCCTGAGAAAGAAAAAAATGGCTAAATGGAAGTTAACAAGAAACTGACACATATTGATTCACTCATAACAACAGCAATATATCTGAACAACTATTATTTTGTACATATTTCCATCTCTTTCAAACATTTTTTAATATTCCGTTTCCTCTTATAGTTAGTTTTCTCTTATATATACTCAGTTCTATATTTTACAATTTTGAATAGTTGAAAGATTGCAATATTTTCACTAAAAATCACAGTATACTTTTTATCATGTGGCACTACGAGTAATTACATATTTTTTAATTTCAGAACAAAGTTATATGATGTGGGTCAGTTCCATTATTATAGGTTTGGATTAAATGAGAGAGAAGATGAGATCATGTGATCTTGAGCGTGGGATATGAGCAGACTGGTGATGGGTGGTGTTTGTATATGCTCATGAAAAATTTAATAGTATTATTAACTAAAAAGTAAAGAGAATCATTTAGAAAGCACATTGCTTATAGAATAGTAATTTTCTGTAGAAAGCAGGAAAATGGAAAATAAGTAGGAAAAAGAGAACAACTAGTTTTCTATTCATTATTCACTCTTCAGTAACATGTCACATTTTCAATTGAAAACATAATAGATAAGCATTTACAACCCATTACGTTCAGGTATTTGAGATATATCCATACTGTAAAAAGTAATTAGTAGGAGTTAAAGCAAAACACAGAATAATATGAAACATTATTATTTTATTATTTTTTTATTTTATTTTTATTATTATTTGATTATTTTAAACCAGGGTTTATATATCTCATATAATCTCAATACAATAAAATGCATGTGCAATATTTTTATAATGTGTTTCTTTTTTTTTTAATTGTGCTCATTTTATAGCATTATTTATAAATAAAATTTTATTTTGTATATTAATTTAATGTCTATGCTTTACAGCAGAGCCTCTCTGAAGCCAATATCTCATTAAGAAAATAACTTCTTCAAAATCGAAAATATATATAATTATTTTAAGCATTTGAACATAATAAATATCTTTTTAAACATGTTTAACTATAACCTAGGATGATTCAAAACTTTAATATTTTGGTATTTATAGCTTTGAAACTATGCTGCTATAAAAATTTTACTTAAGACTCCCTTTGGATTTTACATTTAAATTAAAAAACTCAATAAAGCTGTCAAGTACTTTAGAATTCTTAAAAAACATTTGCACTGCCGCACAAAATACTCAGAGAATTTACAAGAATCAAAAAAATTGTTTAAATCATAATAACAGGGTTGAGTGGTGCTTCGAAAGATAACTAATGACATTCATTTATTCTACAAATCTTAAAACCTCTCTACAGGGGCCCGGGAGATAGCATGGAGGTAAGGCATTTGCCTTTCATGCAAAAGGTCATTGGTTCGAATCCCGGTGCCCCATATGGTCCCCAGTGCCTGCCAGGAGCAATTTCTGAGCATGGAGCCAGGTGTAGCCCCTGAGCACTGCCGGGTGTGACCCAAAAAAAAAAAAAAAACTCTCTACAGAGCATATCTAATATATTTTTAAAGTGGAAACTAATTTCATATAAATAGTACAAACATGGAGACAAAACTAGCTCAAATGAAGGAACACATGCTTTTCATGCACAAGGTTTGAAGTTTATTTTAGGAAAGACATGGTCACCCAGCACCACCTGGTTTAAACCTGGTGGCAAGTAAGTAACAAGCTACCCTAAGTGTCCCAACACCAGTAAGCAGAAATTTGTCAATAGTTTGAGGACCTAATGGTCAGACCTATAATCAATGAATCTAATACCATCAGGAATGGTCTAAAAGTCCTCAAAGAATTCTCTAAGGTGAATTCTATACAAATAGAAAAACAAAAATAAAATTCTTTAGATGTTAAGGTCAAGTAAATAACCTCCATAAATTAAAATCATGTCTTTCTAAAGGTTCTGTGGAAGACAACAATTACATATGTTCATTTTTTGGTGGACTGTAAAATGAATCCCAACAAAACACACAATTAAAGCTTGATTGCTTTATGTAAAAACATGACTATCTGTCTTTTTATATCTTTTTATTTCTCTTAGAGTTACATTCACCTGTGTTCATGGTTTTACTCCTGGCTTTGCATTCAGAGATCATTCCAACTGGTGCTCTGTGCACCTTCGTTTAGCTCTTTCTTTAAATGAATAAATAAATTTAATTTTGAAAGGTATTTTCTTTCATTCATCACAATAATAGTTTTTCATTCAATGGATAAAGAGCAAATTTCAAGTAAAATAAAGCCAATTTGAATAGATGTAGAGCCTAACGTCCTAATCTTTCTTTGAATTATGTCGAAAGTTTCAACTTAAACTTGAGTTTGTTTAGAGATACTAGCATGGAAGTGCTACTGGCATAATCTCACCTGAAAAGTCAATGGTCCATATCTATTCAAGGAAAGCCATCCTCTATTATCAAGTACTTAGTGTCACAAGTGACACACATGGAGCATACATCAGTGACACACAGAGGAAGGAAAGGGACACCAGCCAATTTAACCAGAAAAGCCAATGAATCCTGGTGATCAATGTGACAAATTTCATATTTTAAAAACACTGATACATGAGTTGTTTTTACCATTCAATCTTTGTAATTAATATTATTAGAAATTAAGGTCACAATGTGTGTAATAGCACTGATCAGTTATATACATTTTATTGACTAAGAAACTAAGTTTATAAAATTCTTTAGCCTAAGAGTGCTCAAATTTAATAGGTATATTGGTGGGGGGAATGCAGTTAAGACAAAGAATAGAGCCACTGTTACAATAATAGTTGGAAATGATTGCTCTAAACAAGAACCACTTCATAACAATATTGAAAACCACAGTACATAAAAGCAAAAAAGTAAACATATTGTTATTATTTTTCTCTTTTCTTCAAATAGAACCACACAACTTGAACCATCTTGTTTCTTCCACTAATGGAGGGGGAAATAATGGAGGGTAGTGAGACCAGTCAGATTAACATTAAGTAGAAATTTTAAAAAAGGATCAAAATTAAGCACCAAATCCAAAGTCAACAACAGAATTGACACCCAATTTACAACTTACTAGATACAGAGTGGACCATCTATACTAGAGGCTGGTGGGGGGAGTAAAAGAGGGGGATATGGGTTAAATTCTGGGAACAGCGGTGGAGGGAGGACAATATTGGTGGTGAGAAAGCCCCTGATTAAATATTACTATGTATCTAAAATATTACTGTGAAAGATTTGTAATCCACTTTGATTAAAAATAAATAAATACATAGATAAATAAAAAATTCTGAGGAAGAAATAAAAAAAGGAATTTTAATTGAAAATAAAAGAAAGGGTTGAGAAAGTGTCTGGCATAGATGTAGTCTGGGAGTTGAAGTGGGGAAAAGGAGGATAACTAGGACAACTGAGTAAATTTTTTACAGAAAATGAAGACTTGAAAAGTTGGGTATTGGAACATTGTATGATGTAAACTATACTGTTAACTTTTTAACTCTATCTCATAGTAATTTTCTCAAAGTGATTCAATAATTTTTAAAGCTTTCAAATCCTATCAAAAAGATTTGTTCTGTCATAGACAGGTTGGTCTTGACACAAACAACTCTTCTGGGGTCCCTTGAGAGGTGTGTACTAGGTGGGCTAATGGGTAACGGATGCCAAGCAGTCAAGCAGGGTTCAAGCTCTGTTTTATTTAGTCAAAGCACAAGGTAAAATACTTATACTCAATTATTTGACAGATCAAAATGCTAATTTACCAAAAAAGGCATAGGAACTAATCGTTCAATGTATATTTCTGAGTGAGATAGTTTCATTTCTGAGGTGCTTCTTGCTATCAGTAGTTTCTCAGTGGCAAGGTCAGTTGAGAATTGTTTTGGTTTCATGCATACTAAACTGGGGACGGAAATGTTAATTGTGGCTTCATGTAGGCTTAAAAGCAAAGATAAATTTGAAGGTGAGTAATTTTTCTGTAAGACTAAATAAAAATTCTTGAGTTTATGCAAATGTTCCTCATAAGATGTGTTTATAATTCTGAGTAATTTTAAGGGAGCTTCTAAGAAAAATGAGTAATAATTATTACATAAAGAATATGTGAATCCATGTAAATATTAAATCTGAGTAATCTTAGAATGTCAGCTGATAGTATCTCAACTAATAGTGATGCTACATCCCTTTATTCCCAGAATGCCTCATGGATAGGTAACCAAGGTTTTTACAGGGTCCTAATATCTATGAGTACAGGTTATTTTTTTCAAGAATCTTTTCTTACAGGTCCTACTTTTTTCTTTTTTTTAAAATTTTAACTTTATTTTCTATAAGACATATAACATATACATATTTCAGAATAATTTTAAAGTATATATAGCAAAGGAAGACTATTGGGATTTTAGCTGCAGTCCAGGTATTAAAGGATAGAAATATATCAAGAACTTTTGCTTCAGGTCTGGAGTGATAACACAGCGGTAGGACATTTGCCTTGCATGCTGCCAACCCTGGATAGATTTTTATTTTGTGACCCAAAATAAAAGAAAAAAAAGAACTCTTAAAACAGAGGAATTATATAAAGCAGCTAGCAAATTATATAAGATGCAGAGGAAGAAAGTTTCTGGCATTTCCTTAGGGAAATTGAGTTATGACGCGGTTTGATACCTCAATAGCTAAAGGATATCCTAAATGCTAGCAACTGGTTGACGTGTGAATCTAGTCCTTGTGAGCAGGCAGTGAGCACATGTCAAGCTTGTGATGTGCTTTGGCAGGAGTTCTTGATAAATGTTTTTGTTCTTCAAACACGTGGTTCCAAAATTTCTAAACAAATTTCAGTTTGAATTTTGACTTTGCCTCCTATGAGTGATGAGGAGTGCATGTTTTGCAATGCCTCAATCAATGTTTCAGGGTTTTGTTTTCTTCACAAAGAATGTGTTATAGGGCTGGAGCTATAGCACAGCAGGTAGGGTGCTTGCCTATCATGCAGTTGACTCGGATTCAATCTCTGGCATTTCATATGGTCCCCTGAGCCTGCAATAAGGTCCTACTTTTTTCAATCGTCCTCTCTACGAGAACAGACTGCTTTATAAATGTTCCTGTAAGAGCAGACAACATACAAAAAACTCTCCCTTTGGGAATTAGAACCTATATAAACTTGGTACCTTCCTAGATCTCAGTATATAGTATCCCTCTTTTTTATTTTAAGGCAATGGTGTCTAATTCTACACATATACATTTAATATCAGACAATAATAAGTGAGCCAGTATAATGCCAATTATGAAAACTGAAGGACAAAATCCGGCAGTAGTCACTCAATAAGGCCAAATCAAAGGGTTAAAAGTTTTAACATCTGACCAAACCCTGCAACCATTTGTCAATGTCTGCAATATCTAATTTAGATTTTCTTAAAATAGCTATTTCTTGCTATTTTTATGTTTAAAGAAATATCATAAAGTTGCCATATCCATGACAAATTAGTTTATACCTTATCCCAAGGTTCAGATTTATTATATGGGTAAGGGGTGACATATCTATATTTATATTCTGCGTGGCAATGAGTAGACATTTGAAATTTGAGGTTCTGTACTTCATTTACAAGCCAAATAACTGTGTCTTCTAAAGCATCCATTTTGGCATGCAATTTTCTATCCACAATCTCTTGTTCAGCCATAGCAAGGGAAACATTTCTAGGTAAATCAATAACATGGAATGCTGTATGCACCTCTTTAACCATTGCTGCAGTGCAAATAGCAATAGATGCAAAAATAGACTAAAGCAGTAGTTCCTAAGACAGGAGTGGCAACAAATCGCTTAGGTCTCAATAAAATATGCAGTCTCTTTAAAGCTAAAATGACAGATTCATCATAGCAGTAACTGTAGATTTCAACAGAAAGCATAACATAAGGTTGTTTAAAATCAGAAATACAGAATAAGGATAAGATGTCAAAGAAAAAAATGTGAGACTCTGTCCTAGTTATCTAGTTATCTTTAACATCTCTATTACATTTTTATTTATTAACTCCACACTAATTCAAAGAGAATAATATATGGGCTTTAATAATTTAGAAGTAGAACTGCCTCTACACATTTTTCTAGAGGAACCTAAAGTCTCCTATAAAGCTAAAATCACATGTTAAAAATCACAACTTGGCATTTTTTGATTAACCAACCTTATAATCAAAGGAGCAGGGGGAATGATTTAAAATAAGCTTTTGACAACATTTTATTTTTGTATTAATTAAGTATATATTTGTTTACATATATTAATATGATTCATTGTTTTCAATTAATTATTTCTGACTTATTTATAATAATTACATGTATAATCTACTTAAGCATTCATTAGGGACTTGTAAAATTCTAGATGCTGTGGAAGACTGTGAATACAAATATTAATAATAATAATAACATGTTAAAGCTGAAGAGATGCTTTCTAAATATATAATTCATGCTACATTTTCATAATTCTGATAAGAACAAGCAAAGTACTTAGGATATTTTCTAGAAAATTTGACAAATGACAAATGGATGTCTTGATAAGTTTGAATCTAAAATAATATGTCAAATTATCTTAAATACATACAATACATGCATGGGAATATAGCATTCTTTTCATAACTATAGGACATGTTTGAATCCAAGGGAGTACTAAGAAGTAATATCAAAGCTTTGCATGCACAAGAATCAGGTTTGATTCTCAGCAATTCATGGTCCTTTCAGCAGATCTGGAAATGTGCCTTATACATACCTTCCATAAAAAGAGAGAACTAGAAAAGTCGAAGGTAAACCAATATAGTGAATTTTTTAATTTTAAAAGTAAATATTTCTAAAATGAATTTTTAAATTATGACAGCTGGAAAGATAGTTCCAACGGCTAAAGTACATACTTTTAAGAAAGGTGACCTATTTGAATTCCAGCATCCTAAGTACCCTGAACACTTCCAGGATTGACACAGTGTTCCACTTTCAACAAACAAACAAAACAAAACAAAACAAAACCCTGTATTTAGACTTTCCCAATTAATTACTGATTGACACTAGTAGGGATTATTTTACTTGCTCAAATACCATACTAGGTAATCTGAACACATTTTCTTATAGGATATAAAATTTATGAAATCTTCCTTAAAACAACTAGAGAATAAAAAGAGAAAAAGTTAAGAATCCTTGGGTCAGAGAGATAACATAGTGGGTAATCTGCCTTCTATGCATTTGACTCATGTTCAATCCCAGTTACCACCTATACTCCCCAATCTACTGCAGATGTGATCCATGCATGAATACAGAAGAAACCTCTAATCACAGGTAGGCAAAGCACTAAAATTAAAAACAAACAAACAAAAAAGAGTTATTGAGGTGAAAGGTAAAACAATGAAG
The DNA here is from genome assembly GCA_004027635.1 of Crocidura indochinensis. Taxonomy (NCBI): domain Eukaryota; kingdom Metazoa; phylum Chordata; class Mammalia; order Eulipotyphla; family Soricidae; genus Crocidura; species Crocidura indochinensis. Next base: position 19,047 of record PVKC010016607.1, read on the forward strand.
AAATAGGCTCGTTTCCCAGGCTCCAGGCGGCTGCAAAAGGTAGGGGAAGTATCCCCACATTTGCGCCCCTCCCCCGCTCGTTTCCCGGGCTCCAGGTGGCTGCAAAAGGTAGGGGAAGTCTATCCCATGTTTGCGCTCCTCCCCCGCTCATTTCCCGGGCTTCAGGCGGTTGCAATAGGTAGGGGATGTCTACCCCACGTTTGCGCCCCTCCCGCGCTAGTTTCCTGGGCTCCAGGCAGCTGCAAAAGGTAGGGGAAGTCTCCCCCACGTTTGCTCCCCTCCCCTATTCGTTTTGCAGGCTCCAGGTGGCTGCAAAGGGTAGGGGAAGTCTCCCACACGTTTGCGCCCCTCCCCTGCTCTTTCCCTGGGCTCCAGGCAGCTGCAAAAGGTAGCGGAAGTCTCCCCCACGTTTGCGCCCCTCCCCCACTCGTTTCCCGGGTTCCAGGTGGCTGCAAAAGTAGGGGAAATTCCTCCCATCTGCGACCCTCGCAGTCCCACACCACAGGGAGCAAAAACAGGCCAAAATCGGAAGGCACTACTCTCCAAGCCACAACAATAAATGCATAAAAACATGGGCAGACTTAAGAGGACCCTAACACCTGGAGATACGGAGAGAACCCCTAATAAGTTCCCAAGTCCACCAAAACGCACAGACCCAAGAGATGAAGATTTGAAAGCAGCCATGAGAAAGGAGATGCAAGCCCTGGTACAGGAAATAAGAGAATCGCTAGCTACCGAGTACAAGAAATCCATGTAGGAACAGATTAGCCAAATTAAAGAAGATTTGATACAGAATATGAGAGATTCCGTACAAAAGCAATTAAGAGAATTAACAAACACTGTAAAAAGTCAGGGGAGCAGAATCACAGAGATGGAGAAGTACATAGCAGTACTTGAAGGAAAACTGCAAACCAAAAGTGACCAGGAAACTAATAAGGAATTAAGAGACAAGGAACTGGAAGGAAAAGTCCAGTACTTAATGAACAAAGACAAGAGAAATAATCTAAGAATTGTAGGCATACCAGAAAGGGAGGAAACAGAGAAAGGGGAAGAACAAGTAGTTAGGGAAATAATAGCAGAAAACTTTCCCACACTTTGGAAAGAAGACTCCATGCATATCCAGGAAGTGAAAAGAGTCCCTAATAAAATAGACCCTAATAAACCAACACCAAGACATATAACAATCCAAATGGCAAAAAAAAGAGAGAAAGATGAACTCCTTAAAGCAATAAGGGAAAAAAGGAACCTCAAGTACAAAGGAAAGGACATAAGAATAAAGCCAGATCTCCCATTTGAAACAATTCAAGCAAGAAGACAGTGGAATGAAATATTTAAACGACTGAATAAAAATAATTTCCAGTCGAGAGTACAATACCCAGCAAAACTAACATTCACATGGGATGGTAGACCAAAAACATTCTCAAGCAAAAACGAGCTTGCGTTATTCGTGCAATCAAAACCTATTCTAAATGACCTACTCAGAGATGAACTACACAATCCAAATCCCCGATTGTAACAACAACCATCCTACAGAACACAACTACACAACAACCCTCAATGTCGATACTCTCCCTAAATGTTAACGGACTAAACTCTCCCATTAAAAGACA
>PVKC010016608.1:0-20684 GCA_004027635.1 Crocidura indochinensis
TCCCCTTGTTCCTGCTCCAGCTTGAAACTGTTTGACTTCATACACCCCACCTCCATCCTTGGAAGGGGGTGCTGCCAACCTCGCAGAGTGTTCCCTCTCTCCAGAGGCACAAGGCAGGCATTCAGGTAGATGGCTCAAATTAGAATTGCATTCTGGACTGAGGGGAAAACCACACTTCCCCCTTTTTGTTTTAACCTGGGAGTAGAGGTTGGTCCTATTCTTTAGAAAGCAGCGCGATAACTGATCCTGATTCCCTCCTGTTTCAGCTTGTTTTCATTTCCTATAGAGTCCACCATTCGGCATCTGGGATTACTTGCAGCTGAACCTTAGCTCAGTTCCAAAGACGTTTCAAGTGGAAAAGAGCTTGGAGAAAGTGCTCTGTGAGTGCTTTCCTAGGCTTCTGGCCAGGATGATTTGTTATATGATAACACGGGGTCGGTGCTTCTGTGTTATCTGCATATTTCCCACCTTAGACATTTTGAAACCAGAGTCGCTTCATGTGAAATGCGCACCTGATCAACCCAGCTGTTGAAAAGCACTTTGGTTCGGCATGGCAACCCGAAGAGTGCGAGGTAAAGTGTTTTTTATTCCATTTCCCACCTGTGAAAGTGGAAACCTCAGAGACATTTCATGTCTTCATTTTTCTGCCGGTGAAATTTTGGATCTTCAAGTTCTTGGGGATTTTATCTTAACCGATATAGTAACCACTTCTGGAGGCTGAATTTTCAGTATATTTAAGAATATGGAGGTGGGGAAAATATAAGAACTTTATCTAAACGTTGCTCATTCCCAAGACCAGTGAGTCATAGGGATTCAGACATAGGTTGCACCTACTTGTAACCTAAAGGTCTTTTTCTGTCTGTTTGCTACTTTCCTGTGTGTCCTTGGCTTTATAAAGACCTCTGCAATAAACTATAATCAGGGTTTCATACTCATATCACATTAAAAAGAGGAGCTGGGAAAATAGCATCTTAAGAAAGTTGAGATATTTTATATATATTGGTAAATTATATGCTAAATAAAGAGTATTTGGGGTACATATTTTTTTTAATTTTGGGACCACATTGTACTCAGGCACAACACCCAATTCTCTGCTTATGTAGGGTCAAGGATTAAACCAGATGTTCCCACATACAAAGCAGGCCGTCCAGCCTGTTGAGCTATTTCCTATATCCCAACACACTCATCAATCCTAAAATAATTCAGAGCATTTTTTTACTATTATCCGACATTACTTGATGGTAATTATATTCATTCTCTTTGTGGCTATTACAAATAGCTACACGTTTAGCGCCTTATAGACACATTCATCATCTTTCAGTCTCACGAAACATAATTCCGGGGATTCGTGGGGTGCCTTTCTTTCTGGAGGCATTAGGGAAAGATCTGTTTGCTTGTCAGACTTTTGAAATTCACGTTGCTTGTGTTCCATGGCTCATCATTTCCCTTAAAGTAGACTATTGCTGGTCTAGACTGTCACATTCTGGCTGCCGCGTCTTTCTCTTTGACTTAAAAGTAGACCCGAGCCATGTTTGAACCATTCATTTCTTGAAATGAAAAATCATGGGTACAAGAGCTCATGTGGCAGAAAACCGAACCTCTTGGGAGGAGAGAATGGAAAAAGTTCCCGAATAGCCGAAGTCACTTCTGCTGCCTCCATCACACACAATCATCATTTTCCCGATGGCCCTTCCTCATCACTGACCCTCTGCGATTCCCTTTAGGGACACCAATCTGACCAAACTTAGGTATGCTGTTTTGAGGACTGATATCACCAGGGCTTTTTGAAGGGACTGCAGGCACCCTATCCCCACATTTTCCTTTTTCCAGGAGGCCTGGCAGCTAAGAACACACCCCTGAAATTTGTAGTATCAGTAAAAGTGCTTGAAATCTCTGGACAACTTCATTTGCTTAACGCTGCCATCCCTATAGGAACACACTCATCGAACAGAATAAGCAGCTAATAAGAGCTTACTAAACTTTCTGCCATTGTATTAATGACTTTATTGGAAAGAGAATAACTTTTTCTTTGTTTTGTTTTTTGGGCCACACCCAGTGATGCTCAGGGGTTACTCCTGGCTATTCGCTCAGAAGTCGCTCCTGGCAGGCACGGGAGACCATATGGGGAACAGGGGTCGAACCGCAGTCCGTCCTAGGTTAGCGCAGGCACCTTGCTTCCAGCGCCACTGCCCGGTCCCCGGAAAGAGAATAACTTAAGTGTGCTTGCTACTGTACTTTTTCATGTTTTTTAAAACCTCTCTTCCTTTTTATTTTTTACTTTTCTTTCTATTTTCAGTACCTTTGCTTTCACGTATCTGGAAACAAATGTATTATGATATACTACTCTATATACTAATATTTATGATACACATAAGCAATGTGATACATTTTCTTTAAATAAATATTTTAGAAACATGCAAAGAAGCATGTAAAATCACCCCATGTGTCATATTTCCAACCCTGAGTAAACAGGTCAAAAGCAGAGTTGCTGCACAAAATATTCCAAACCAGGATGAGGGTGAAACACATGGAGTCTAGCAGTCTTCTACTGCGTATTGAGAGTGATCTCCCTGCTAGAACTGTCATTTTTTTTGACATTTCTGCCAATATTTATTTATTTTTTCAAGCTCATCCTCAACCATCTTATTGCTTTTTTTAAATAAGGAAGTATTACCCTTCTAAACTCAAATACATTCAATGCTTAGCATAGTACATCAATATCAAAGGTATATCTTGTTCTTCACAGTAATAGAACTGTCATTTTTATTGAGTACAGAGACCATCCCCAGGCGAGGCAGTAAGGAAAGAGTAAGGACAGATAGCTCAGGCTATCCTGAGCCAGTCCTGTCTAGGTTTACATGTAAGATAATCTCTGTTAAGGGGTTAAACCAAGTTTTAAACAAACACATACAAAGAAAGCAAGGGTGATTTTAGTTTTGGGTGAAACAAGGTGTCATCTAACAAAAGCAGACCTGGGATAGTATTGTGCCCTCTTAGGTAATCCAGGACCAGCTCCCCATTTCCAGATATTCAATCACATCTGCAAAATCCAGATGTTGTTACATGGTATAATACATACTCGGGTCCTAAAGCATAGGATGTGGGTGTTTTGGTTGCTGAGAATCGGGGAAGCGGGGTGGGGGGTGCCACACCCACCAGCACAGCACTGAAGCACAAACAGTGCCACTTATTATTTTTATTCAGTATTTTCATCCATTTTAGATCTCATACGCAAACTCTTGAAGAAGTTTGAAAGATTAGTAGAGAAGATTATAGAATCTTTTCCACCTCCCTCTTGCTTAGTCATGACTCATTCCCTTTCTCGGGGAAATAGTAATGTTTTTTGTGTTCTTGCTTTTCTGGCTCTGACACATGGCGATGACTTCATCCATTCCCTCTGTTGCCTCCGCTTTGCCAATTCTCCATTTTATTGAATTCTGTGGAGCCCTGGCAGATTGCCACTAGAAACTGTCAACTCCCTAAAATACTGTGATTAAAATTGGGGATTAAATGTGAAGGATTCTGAAATGTTTGCTAGAAATAGTGTGGCATGATGGATGGTGTATTTCAATATCAGCAGCGAATAAGGAAAAGATTTTTCAAAAATGTGTATGGAGGGCTTCCTGCTGAAATCAAGATCTACCCCTCCCTGCTGGTCAGGAGAGACTCGTCGTTTGGTCCCTATGTTGCTGTGCTTTTTTGCCTATTGGCAAGAAGCTTGCTAGTACCAGCTGAGGAGATGCAGCCAACAGCTGTCCCCATGTGTTCGAAAGGGCCTTAGTTTACCATGGAGAATTGGGGTTTAATTCATTTACCCTGGCTCCTCCATGCCTTTCCCTGCCAATACAGCTGTAGCAGAACTCCTTCATCCAGAAACCTGGCAGCTGGCCCAGCCGGGGGCTACCTGCCAACACTTTTCTGAAGACCAGCCAGAGTAGGGAAGAACAGGAGGGGAGGGATCTGCGGAAGAAGGGAAGAGAAGATGAAAATCTGATCGTATTGGCCTCCAGCCTCCTTAGATCTCCATGGCAGAGTTGGTAGCGAATTGAATTCAGCAGCCATCACTGATCTTGCTTGTAAGTCCTTTTTAAAGATGGAGGCATGAGTTCCGGGGGTTTGGTCTTTGAAATTATTCTTATCTACCTCTTTGCAGTAATGGAGACCTAGGAGCATCCTGCTGACTCGTTTGGAGCCTCCTGGGGAGAAAAGTGAAGGGCTGGCTATTATTCTAATCATTAAATTACATACTTTCTTTCATCTGGAAATATCAAACAATTCATCTTTTCTAAGATGAGGACACTTTGGTTATGTCAAATTTTATAACCTTCACATATGACAGTAAATGTACATGTGGTGTTATTGCTTGTAAAACATACACATATGTATTACAGATTATTAAGCGTTTAGATAAGTTTCTGTATTCCAACAATATTTGATAGCATTAGGGAAGATAAGGAACTGCAATTCCTGCAGTCCCCATGTATTTGCTTTGTAAAACTCCATAGAATGAATAGAAACAGTGCTGACTGTAAATATGGCCTCATGGGCCTCTCCACCCCTCAGTGAGGCCACTCACAAAGGGAGTTCCATGGAGGGTGCAAATGTTTACCCTCTCTTTTTTTCACTTTTTTCTTTCTTTTTTGTTTATTTTTGGGTTTTTTTGGGGTCACACCCGGTGGTGCTCCGTGGTTACTCCTGGCTCTGCATTCAGAAATCGCTCCTGGCAGGCTCAGGCAACCATATGGGATGCCGGGAATTGAATCTAGGTCCGTCCCAGGTCAGCCACATGAAAGGCAAATGCCCTACTTCTGTGCTATCTTTTTTTTTTAAATAAATAATTTCTTTATTTAAGCCCCATAGTTACAAACTTGTTTGTAATTGGATTTCAGCCATAAAATGTACAACCCCCTTCACCAGTGCAACTTTCCCACCACCGTTGTCCTCCAATTCCCTCCCCCAAATCCCATGCCTGTCTTCAAGACTGACATTGTATTTCTCTTTATCATTGTCATGGTAACTGTTAGTATAGTTATTTCTCTAACTGCACTTACTACTCTATGATAAGCTTCTTATCATAGGCTGGTTCTTCCAGCTCTCACCTCTACTGTCTCTGGGTGCTATTTTTAGATTGTCTTTTATTTTTCTTAAGTTCCATATATGAATGAGACTATTCTGTGTTTATCTCTCTCCCTCTGTCTTATTTCACTCAAAATAATAATCTCCAAATCCATCCTTGTATAAGCAAATTTTGTGACTTTATTTTTCCTAACTGCTGCATAATATTTCATTGTATAGATATACCATATTTTCTTTAGCAACTCATCTATTGTTAGGCATCGAGGTTGTTTCCAGATTCTGGCTATTGTAAATAGTGCTGCAATAAACATAGGTGTGCAAAGGGCATTGTGTTTTTGTGGTCTCAGGGTATATCTCTAGGAGTGATATTGCTGGATCATATAGGAGCTCAATGTCCAGTTTTTAGAGAAAAATTCATATTGTTTTCCAAAAAGACTGAATTAGACAGCATTCCCACCATCAGTGAATAGAGTTCCTTTTCCCCTATATTCATGCCAGCAGTGGTTGTTTTTGTTCTTTGTGATGTGTGACTGTCTCTGTGTCATGAGATGATACCTCATTGTTGTTTAGATTTGCATCTCCCTGATGATTAGTGATGTGGAGCATTTTTTCATGTGCCTTTTTGCCATCTGTATTTCTTCTTTAATGAAGTGTCTGTTCATTTCTTCTCCTCATTTTTTGATGGTGTTAGATGTTTTTTCTTGTTAAGTTCTGTCAGTAGCTTGTAAATCTTAGATATTAGCCCCTTATCTTATGGGTGTTGTGTGAATAGTTTCTCACATTCCATGCTGCCCACTCTTTTCTATGTTATGGAAATGTTTGGAGTTAACATAAACTTTGTAAAGAAAAATAAAATCTATCCATATTTAAAAGAACTACAGAAATAGAAATTTAAGAATATAAGCCTAGAACTAAATAAATATATAGAACTATAAAATATAGAGATAAGACTTTTTATATTTAATAGAAAGTTGTTCCTTTTCTATTCCTTTACATACAAAAGAACAACTCTGTGACCTATTGGTTTTTAATGTGAGCCAATCACTCCTGAACTCAATTGCCCTTATACCAGCAAATATTTAAAATATTGGAGACCCCAGGTAGTAAATATATTATTTAGACCTCATGCAAATATGCTATTATTCAATTTGTCCCACTAATTTATCAAATTATTGACTTTAACAACTTTTCCTTTATGCCTCAATGCCTTCTTTTTCAATGAGATTTTATTTTTCAAATAAATGATACAATAATGGGGGCCGGGCGTTGGCGCTGGAGGTAAGGTGCCTGCCTTGCCTGCGCTAGCCTAGGATGGACCACGGTTCGATCCCCCGGTTCCCCATATGGTCCCCCAAGCCAGGAGCGACTTCTGAGTGCATAGCCAGGAGTAATCCCTGAGCGTCACCGGGTGTGGCCCAAAATCCAAAAATAAATAAATGATACAATGCTTAAGATAGTCTCAGGAAAAAAATGAGAACTCTATATTAAATACCCATTATCTATCACCCAGATCCAGAAATGAAACACTGAGATCAGTAAAATGTACTTTTGGCTCCACGTTTCCTTTATCTTTTAACATTTATTATTGTATGTTTCTTGACATTTGTTTCCTTCCCTACTCTTTTGGCAGCCTTCATTGTTCATTGCAATGGGCAGGGGTTCACACAAACTTGGCTGTGGTGCTCACCAGGGTCACAGGCCTCAGCTAGACCCTTGCACATATTCTCTTTGGGGCTACATTCTAGTTGTAGCACCTACAAACCAGGAACCCATGCCTGTGCACAATAGGTGCTTACATATTTTCAGCTTTGGTGTCTCTGGAGACAATTATAGTGCCATGGACTGTAAACTGAAAAGAAACTTTGTACTAGGGATGGAGTTCCTGGCCTTATGCTTGCAAAACAGGTGCTTTTTGCCCCTGAGCCATCCCAGGGCATCCTGGCTCTATGCTTTCATAATGGGATCCATCATTCCCTCCAAGTATTACTTCCAGAAATTTGGGTGGGAGTGTGCAGATCTGGATTCTACTCTGAAAAGTTTTATAAAGTGAGGTAAATGCCCTTTGTTCCCATGTTATCTATGTTGTCAAAGTCATGCTTTTATTGTGTGTCATTGCAGAGCTGGGATTTTAGTTATAAGTTTGGGTTCTTTTTTTTGTGTGGTTTTTGGGTCACACCCGGCAGTGCTCAGAGGTTACTCTTGGCTCCAAGCTCAGAAATTGCTCCTGGCTGGCACGGGGGACCATATGGGGCGCTGGGATTCGAACAGATGACCTTTTGCATGAAAGGCAAATGCCTTACCTCCATGCTATCTCCCGGGCCCCGTAAGTTTGGGTTCTTTGCCCATGGCTTTGGTATCAAAGCACTCCATTCCTGTGACACCTCTCCCAGAGTGTTCTAGCAGAGGGGCCCAAATCCTGTGCCAGATTGGCACTGGAGGGAGAGGCAGTGCTCTCTGCTTTGAAGTGGGTTCTGCTCTTTAAGGGGGGAGGTCCCACTGCCTCCTGGACGATCACCCTCACAGTGGTAGCTCTGGTCATCGAGGGGAATGGAGAAATGGCATCTAGGACTATGCCAGCTCAGTTCATCTGCCCTCCACTTGCTCACTCTGCCAGGTCTCAGGACATTCTGCTGGATAATCAGTACCACAAGTGAGTTCAACTTCAGGTTCTGATCCCTCTTATCTGATTGGGTGAGTATTGTCCTGGTTGGAAGCCATGCCTGGAGCCCAATGGTCCTAAAGATAAGGGAGAGCATGCAGAAAGCTTGAGTTATTTGCCCCTATGTGCCTGTATATTGCAAGCAAATAAAAACACATCCCCCAACTTATTTATGCTGCAGACCAGTCATTTTTCCTTACAAGGGAATCTTATTAAAACAATAAATCAATGTTAACCTGGGTTTTAAATTGGCCCAATGTGTTTGGAGAACTTGCTGCTTTAATTTTCCTATTTTTCATTTTCAGTTAACTAATTTACTTTTCCCTGTTGGGATACCACAACTTTAAGATGTGGATTTATCTTGAAACTAGGAAGCCCTGACACACATTACCACCAAAAGTGAAAACCCAGCATTTTGTTCTATAATTGGATGGCAAGAAGCATCGACCAGAAGCTTCTGTGGTACCTACTGTGGTGTGTCTTAGCTCCAGGACCCACTCTGACTGCTCTGCTCGTGACTTGTTCCACATATTCCTCTAAGCTGTTGAGACCCAAAATTTTCAAAGTAGCTCTGTTAAGGACCTATGGTTGTATCTCCCCTCACCCCAAATGACAGTATGAGGAAGCCCTAGCTGCCATTGCATTTTGAGAGAAGATCTATATGAAAGCATTTAAAGTACAGAGAGTCCTTAAGGGGGCTGAGAGTTAGCATAGCAGCCCAGGTGTTTGCCTTGCACATAACTAGGCCAGGTTTGATTTCCGGCACCAAGTATCACCAGATGCAGGTTGGAAGGCCCACAAGCACCATCTGGTACGCTGTGGCAGAGTAATCCCTGACGGCCTTAGATCCTTCCATCAAATCACTGCCCTGATCGACCTGGATAGAGAATAACTCAGTGGTATTCTTTTGTTGTTTATTTTGGACCACAACTGGTGGTATTCAGGGGTTACTCCTGACTATGCGCTCAGATCGCTCCTGGCTTGGGGGACCATGTGGGAAGCCAGGGGATCGAAACAAAGTCTGTCCTGGGTCAGCCACATGCAAGGCAAACACCCTACAGCTTGTGCCACCGCTCCAGCCCCCACATATCAGTGGTATTCTTGAGCCTCGTAAGCACTTAAGGCCTTCCCCACTCTTACAGGGAAATGTCTATTTACTTCTAGGAATGCCTAAGAGCCAACTTTCATGCTGGGAAAGCATATTCCTGCCCAGCTGGTGGCAAGGTTATAACGCAACCGGTTCTTCTCACTTCCTCCAACTCTCTCTCCAACCAGCCTTACATCCAGGGGCTCCTTCATACATAGGCTTAGCTCACCTGTGCCTTAGTGCTTCTGTGTCTCAGCCACAGTAAGAGTCATGATGGGCAGCACAGGAGAACTTGATAACCTGCCAGCCTCACTTCCACCCACAGAAGGGGTCAGTCCTATGCATTGCCCATACTTGCCCTGACATTGAATTTAAATATTTGTTAGCTTATCTTGTTTTGGAGCCACACCTGTTGGTGCTGAGGAGTTATTCTTGGTTCTGTGCTCTTTGGGTCATTCCAGGAAGTCATTCTGGAAACTGTGGTGCCACAAACCCAGGCCCCCCGTCTGCAAATCTCATGCTCAGCCTTGGAGCTAGCTCTCCCACCCATCGCCGCATTTTTAAAGGTCACCCACAGATTCTGAGGCAATCCAGAAGAGACTAAAAATAGAAACATCGCTTCATGGATTTCTTTCAAGTTCTGTCCCCCACTTTCCTTAAATCCACCTTGATTTATTCTGGGATCTTGTCTCAGGATGTTCTTCCCACTGCTGCTGTGAGAGAAATCAAGGTCACCTCTCCCCCAGCTGTACACCTCAGGGAGAAGCTACAAAGGTAAATAAGAAACTGGATGTTAACATGCATAAGTAGAGTTCTAAATAATTGTAAAGCAGCATCATTATTATCTTTAAAGTTTTTTTGAATTTGTATTTAGATTCCATAGTTTATAGAGTATTTTTTTTACAATCAGGTTTCAAGCCTAGTGCTCCCACCTACAGTTCCTTTTTTATTTTTAATTGAAGTAAATTATTCCATTTTAATAATATATAGGATTCAGATGAACATCCTTCCAACTCAGCACTCTAGCTATTGCTTTAATTTCACCACTTAGAAAAAGCCCATTTCTCCCCTCCACATCTGATAGACCCGTTTCCTAGATCAACCCACATTCAATCCTTTCCCTTCTGGTAACTGTTAACTGATCTTACAGTTTAAACATTTATTGTTGTGGTGGTTTATCCCTTTATTTGGTTTCTCTATGAATCACGTAAGTGTGAAATAATGTGTTTGTTTTTTTCTGTCTGATTTTTTTCATTAAATATGTACCCTCTTGTTCTAGTCACATTGTTGCAAATGGCAGAGATTAATTTTTCCTTATGAGTGAATAATGCTCTATTGTATGACTCCTTTTCTTATTAAGTTTGAGGGACCAATGGTTTACAAAACTTTCAATAGTTATGTCTTTGGGGTATAGTGTTACCATACCAAGCCCACTACCAGGGTGTCACTGTCTATGGATCGTTATGGCCCAGTCTGGTCCCTGGTCACCTCAATTTTGTGATCAGTCTAAAGGACTGTTTTTATGGAACAATGTTTGTGATTTTGTTTTATTTCATGACTTGCCACACGTGAGTGAGAAAACCCAGTACTTGTTTTTCTCCAAGTTTACTTTTCTTAGCTTAATTTTCTCCAAATTCATCCTCATTCTAGCAAAAGAAGGCATTCTGTCTTGGTTTACACATGAGTGAGGCTCCATTTTGTATATAGACTAGATCTTCATTATTCACTTGTTGAGAAATTTTGTTGTTTCCAAATCATGGCTATTATAAATAGGTGCTGCGGTGAACAAGATGTTTAGTGCACTTTTCAGGTCACTGCTTTTGTGTTCTTAAGACAAATAATAAGGAGAACTACTGAGATATATTGGCAGATCTGTTTTCATCTTTAGTTTAGTTTTGGGTATTTTTGGTCACACCCAGTGGTGCTCTGGCTTACTCCTGCATCTGTGCTCTGGTATCACTCCTGGCAGCCTAAGTGGAGCAAATTGGGTGCCAAGGATAAAACCTAAGTCAACCATGTTCAAGGTAAAAGACTTACCCATTATGTTATCTTTCCAAGTCTTGTCAATATTATTAGAAATTCCCCTGGGGCCGGGCGGTGGCGCTGAAGGTAAGGTGTCTGCCTGCACAGCGCTAGCCTTGGACGGACCGTGGTTCGATCCCCCGTGCCCCATATGGTCCCCCAGGCCAGGGGCAACTTCTGAGTGCATAGCCAGGAGTAACCCCTGAGCGTCACTGGGTGTGGCCCAAAAACCAAAAAAAAAAAAAAAAAAAAAAAGAAATTCCCATACTGTTTTCCACAAAAGTTGAGCAAATTTACATTTCCAGAAACGGTGATTGAAAAGTTCCTTTTTCTCCATTTCTGTCAGCATTTATTGTTATTATTCTTTAAAAAATTAATGATGCAAATATACTTTATTAAAAAGGGAGGAAGAAAAGGAAACAAGTTCAAGGACAAGACAATTTTTTCCAGAGCAGGAGAAGATCCCAAAAAAGTAAAGGAAAATAACACAATCGTAGTTAATATGAAGGGGGCTATTCCAGAAAGTGAAAAATCTCTCTTTATAACCATATAACTTTATACCTTTATAAGGTATCCCTTTATACCTAAGAACACAAAAACACAATGCAAAAATCTCTTCCACACACCTATATTCATTACAGCGCTATTTACTATAGCCAGACTCTGGAAACAACCAAGATGTCCTTCAGCAGATGAATGGCTAAAGAAATTGTGGTACATGTACACAATGGAATATTATGCAGTCATCATGAGAGATAAAGTCATGAAATTTTCCTGTACATGGATGTACATGGAATCTATTATACTAGTAAAATTAGTCAGAGGGAGAGAGAGACACAAAATAGTCTCACTCATCTATGGGTTTTAAGAAAAATGAAAGACATTACTGTAATAAGACCCAGAGACAATAGAGTTAGAGGCTGGAAGGGCCAGAAGGACTGGCTCACAATTTGAAGCTCACTACAAAGAGTGGTAAATGCTGTTCAGGAAATAACTACACTAACAGGTAGCATGACAATGTTAAAGAATTAAAGAAGTAGAATGCCTGTTGTGAATACAGGCAGGAGTGGGGGAAGAGGGGAGCATTGGTGGTGGGAATGTTGCACTGGTGAAGGGGAGGGGTATTCTGTTTATAACTGAAAGCCAACTACAAACTTGCTTGTAATCTGTGCTTAAATAAAGATTTATATTTTGGTTTTTTTGGGGGGGCCACACCTGGCGGTGCTCAGGGGTTACTCCTGGCTCTCTACTCAGAAATAGCTCCTGGCAGGCACAGGGGACCATATGGGATGCTAGGATTCAAACCAACCACCTTAGGTCCTGGATCGGCTGCTTGCAAGGCAAATGCCGCTGTGCTATCTCTCCGGCAAAGATTTATATTTAAAAAAATGAAAATCTATGGGGGCCGGGCGGTGGCGCTGTAGGTAAGGTGCCTGCCTTGCCTTCGTTAACCTAGGTCGGACCGCGGTTCGATTCCCCGGTTCCCCATATGGTCCCTCGTGCCTGCCAGGAGCGACTTCTGAGCGAATAGCCAGAAGTAACCCCTGAGCGTAGCCGGGTGTGGCCCAAAAACCAAAAAAAAAAAAAAAAAAAAAAATGAAAATCTAGAGCATTTTGTGTTGTTGTCACCCTATTGTCATTTTGATTTGCATTTCCGTGATATTCAGCATTCTTTCATGTGTTCAGTGACTATCTCTATGTTTTAAATATATGTACTATATATTTAAATTTACTCATATACCAGTTGGCAATTAAGTTGTCTCCAACTCTTGACTGTCATAAATAATGCTAGAGGTAGCATTAATATTAATAACAGTTATTGTGATGGTTTCTATTTTCGGCGACTAGGTTCAGTGCAAGCATTAGGTATTTAGGAGCAATGAAAATGAGTCTAGGAGTAACTTGAGGGAAAGAACTAGCTCATGCTTCAAAATGGAAGAAAGTGCCAGAAAATTGTTTCAGAAGAGCACTTAAGGGATTGTTGAAGTATCGCCTCTTCCAGGCATGGCAAACTGTAGGCACACAGAAAGACCTCAGAGTAAATAGTGACACACCACCAATGGACCAGATTTGGCTTCTTTGTCAAAACAGTGACACACCACCAATGGACCAGATTTGGCTTCTTTGAGAAATTCAGAATCCAAGTTATGTAATTGGGCCTTTCATTTGGAAATAATTGTCTAAGAATGCTTTTATTGTATGTAGTTCTATCACGGGAATGCTAATTGTTAGTAAATGTTTGTGTTTTACGAATTAGGCAAAATTCCCTTTAAACATTATTAATCAGGTGTGGAGTTGTACAGCTTCTTTGGAAAGATTTTAGTCTATCAAACTAAACTAAATCTAAAAAATTCTATGACACAGTAGTTTGTAGCAAAATCTGCACATTTAGGAGATCATGGTTCATGATTAGTTTTTATGTGCATGTTTTTGGTTTTGGTTTTGGTTTTGGTTTTTGGGCCACACCCAGTGATGCTCAGAAATCACTCCTGGCTTTGAAGGACCATATGGGACGTGATGCCAGGAGATCAACCGTGCTCTGTCCTAGGCTA
Source organism: Crocidura indochinensis (assembly GCA_004027635.1). Taxonomy (NCBI): domain Eukaryota; kingdom Metazoa; phylum Chordata; class Mammalia; order Eulipotyphla; family Soricidae; genus Crocidura; species Crocidura indochinensis. Next base: position 13,397 of record PVKC010016608.1, read on the forward strand.
GCGTGGGCAAGTCATCCGCCTTACCATTTACGCCACCACTCCTGCCCCGTGTATGTGTTTCTATCATCAATCAAAAGATGAGTTGACCTGTTCCTTGTCAGGAGTGCTGCTGAAATATTAGCATGGACACTAAATACAAATAATTGAAAAATAAAGAGGAATTCCATACAAGAAGACAGACCAGTCCATATGTTATGTAAAATGAAAAGGCTGTGAGGGCAATAGAAACAAGAAACAATTTTCTGACACATTCTTCCATTTTGAAGCATGAGCTAGTCCTTTCCCTCAAGTGATTCCTAGACTCATTTTCATTGCTCCTAAATATCTAATGCTTGCACTGAACCTGGTGGCCAAAAATAGTAAACCATCACAAGAAACAAGAAACAACCATCACAATGGTAGGCATGATACATTTATATTGAGTAAGCATTTGGTATGTGTGTATGCATAGAAAATTATTGGAACATAGCAAAAATGATTAAAAATTGCATCCAAGCTAGAAATCTAGACCAAGAGAGAATCATCCTTGTCATGATGTCTTCTTATACAGCTTAAATCTCATTTTATGCTGCTTATGTGTTACTTTAAATTAGAAAGGGCCAGGAGTTGGCTCAAGTGCTGCTTTGTATGCAAAAGGTCTTCGTATGCAGTACTGCAGTTCATTACTGGCTCCACAAGCCAGTTCCCCCAAGCACAGAGTTAGGAGTAACACCTAGCACTGCTAGATGTGGCCCCCCAAATCAACAGACAAATGACAAAAAAAAGTGGAGGTAGAGAAATAGTATTGTGGGTATGGCATTTTTTTTGTCTTGCATGTGGCCAATCTAGCTTTGATTCCAAGTATCCCATAGGTTCCCCCAAGCATTTCCAGGAGTAATTCCTCAGTTCAAAGCCAGAAGTAATCCCTGACCATCACAAGGTGTAGTTCCCCCCCCCCAAATTTTTTTTAAAGAAAAAGAAAAGCACAAATAAAATTTATCATTTCCTCTGGCCTTATTTACAAGTGTATTATTTAATGATTAATAAATTTTATCTTGCACAACAAATTCAAACAGAATATATTTAAATAAAATGTTTTCTGTATTTATCAGATTAGCAAAGCTTTAATAGTTTGGAAGTAAATAATCAGCAAAGGTGTGAGGGACAAACACAGTGCAGTGGCTAAATCTGTGGTGCTAAATCTGTTCTCTTGCCATTAGACGTGGTCCCTGACACATAACTTCCCTTCTAAGAAGTTCTCCTGTAGAAACACAGTCACAGATGTGCACAAAGATTATCACACAAGAATTACATCTATCCCTGTGCTATTCAGGAACATTGGAAAAAACTCAAACATATATCAATAGCAGATGAGACCATCATAATCTTCCTTTACATGGGGATTCTGTGGTGGTATAAAAAAGAGAGTACTGACATGATATAAATTCTTATTTTAATTTGTATGCCCTAGAAAATCTATAATATATGCACTAAAGTAATATCTGGATAAAGATAAATCAAACCGTGTTTATCTCTGAGGTCATAGGGACTTTCATGGCACACACTTTGTAATTTTTATTGTTGTCATGTGTTACTTTTATTATCAGAGATTACAATAATGATTTTGAAAATAAGAAAAAAAATGCAACCCTCCCTACATGTTGTAGATTCGTGCTTAGAAACACCTGGTAGTCATATTTCTCTTAGAGCTCCTCTGAACAGATTTGCCACCAGTGACTATATTTGGGGAAACGAAGGTTCTCTACTGCTTCCATGGGTGTGTGTTCTAACTTGTCATGCAATGCCACTGTCTCTCCTCAAGAGTGTTCCATTGATTAAAGAAGCAGTAGCCTAAGATTTTAGAGAGAAAAGTTCACAAGATTTTTTGTTGCTTCTTTGTTTTTTTAAAAGGAGTCCTACCTAGCATTATTATCTGGAGTTGCAGGCCTGGAGGTTCAGTGATCAGGCCCAGAGTTTCTGAGGTCTCCCCAGAGAAGCTTGGGGGTTCACTAGTGTCACACTTCGAGGAGCCATGTAGGGGGCATGTGGTACTGGGGATCAAACTCAAGATCTTGCTGATATTTGACAGATTGCACCTTGCGTATTGTAGCCCATACAACTGTTTTAAGAAACTTTGCCAAACTCCATGAAAAAAGTGACAGGGCTCCCTATTTTAATCATTAGTCAGAGGAAAAACTTGGTGGGACTTCTCATTCATGCTCTTGTCTGGCTGGCCAGAAGGGTCTAAGTAGATTACCTAGTCCAGTCTGCCCATGACAGTAAAGAATCCTGGGCTTTTGGAGTGGTAGCACAGCGGTAGGGCATTTGCCCTGCATGTGACTGACCTGGGATGGGCCCAGGTTCGATTCCCAGCATCCCATATGGTCCCCCTAGCCTGCCGGAAGCGACTTCTGAGAGCAGAGCCAGGAGTAGCCCCTGAGAGTCGCCGGGTGTGGCCCCCAAACAAAAGCAAAAAAAGATTCCTATTGTAGCCCACAAAGCCCAATTCTGACTGCTAGACCAAAGTTCTCTCTCTAACCCCATTTTGTTCCTTCCATTTTGTATCAAAAGTTGTTCAAGCGATGACTTATGCTTTTTTCAGGGGGGGATTTCCCAGTATTAGATTAAATGGTGAAATTCATAGCAATGCTTCAGTCACACACTGGTGAATCTTCTCATGAGTTTATTCAGCTCATGGAGCCCTGGCCTCCTCCTTGGACCAATCTTGCTTTCACTCCACATATTCTTGAGTCCTGGTTCTTCTATTGCAACTGCCAGTTCAGGCAACATTGACCTAGATTGTGAGGTCTACGCATACTCAGGGCTTCAACTGGGGAGATGAAATCTGAACTGTTTTTTGAAAAAAGTGTGTTGGGAAATAATCCACACAAGATCGGGGTGGAATAGAAGCCAGAAACTCATACCGCAAGCTGTCACTCACCCACAGCCTGTTGCTCCACCACATGGAGCCATGTGCCAAGATGGCAGCTTCTTCTCAAGGCCTCAAGGTGAGGGAAAAAGTCAGATGAGAAAGCAATGGGGAAATATCTTTTTTTTTGTCCCCAATTTCCAGTACAGACCAGGCAAGGGTCTGGGTTGAGGTGTATATAGGGTGTGTTTACTGTACCTCCTCTTTCTATACAGTCCGTGTGAAGAACACAGCCTGTGGTAAGAATTGGGAGGCCTTATTTTTTTTTCTTTTCTTTTTTTTTTTTTGATTTTTTTTTCTTTTTTAATTTAAACGTTTTGATTACATATGTCTTTGTGATTGGGGGGGAAATATCTTTTTAACAAGAAAACCAAAGGAACCAATCGAGAGACATCTAAAAGCCTCTACCAGCAAAGGTGGACTGTTATCTGGAGCAAGGCTGAACAGCAGAACAAGAGGAGAGAACCACTGACTCCTGGCTCTACCAGGTGCTCAAGACTGTGGCCTCTGAAACCTTCAAAAGGGAGGGCAGGGGAGCAAGAGAGTCCCACACTTTCAGTTCCTCTCCAGTCGCTGGTTTATGAATGTCATCAATTCAAAGAGTAGGGAAGACAGTCACAACACAATAAAACTGGAAATGTGTGAAAATTGTCAGCTCATTATGAAAGATCTATATACTCAAAATGTTCTCAAATTGGACAACATACTAAAATGCACATGATTTTCCCACTAAAGGATGGCAATACTGAAATAAACTGATAAACTGTTAATAATAAAACCACATTTTTATCAGTCATGATAAAAATGAACTTTCTTCCCTTGCTTTCCTTTGCTAATAATATAAAATTGCTAATATATGAAGATGCTATCAAAAGACCACACAGTTAAACAGGAAAAATAGAACTAGATACTGCCTAGTGCTAATGAACATATGATGTTATTTTTCTTGATATTGTAATGTTTGTAGTACTTGTCATGATTTTCAATCTCCATTTTGATTTTGATAGTAAATACCTATTATTATGCCTCATTTCTTACCCTTTTATTTGAAAATGACTCCCAAATTGCATCCACATCCTTCTGCCACAGAACCTGACCCAACTTTTCTACAAAGGGCCTTTCTTGCTCTGATTCCTGAGTACACATGTGTCCGATAATAGCTAGGGCTTATCACCATTGTCATCATCAACACTATTAGTGTCTGCTTTGAAAGCATCCATTGCTTCTGACTTTGTAAAGATTTATCACATCTGTTATCTTCCATCTAATTCAGAGACTGTGAATGACTTAAATCCTCTCCTTTTAAACTGTACCATGGGAATAATCCAGATTCTTCATGGAATTGTTTGCAAAGATTAAATGAGTTAGTACAGTGTAATGTGCTTAGACTCACGCCTGGCACAAAGCAAGCACTTTAGAAGATATGTGATGGTTTTATTTTTTATCTTTGTGCATATATGTGTGTATATACTGTTCAGTAGAATAAAACCTCAAACTCCCTTTGTCCTTTTTCTTCCCCCTCTCCTTTATATCATTACACTAAAAGTTTGAAAGTTTAGAGAAGGGAAATTAGTAGTGGCAGGTTTCATGACAAAATACAACATAATCTTCATCATATAGGCAGGCAGCAGAAAGAGTGAAAATCAATAAGTCAAGACATCACAACAGAAGCATATTACCAAGTAAATACAGAGACAAAAGCCAGAAAAATGGTTAAAATATTTGAAAGTTGTGATCTCTGAGGAAATAAGGAAGGATGGAACTAGAAAATGGCTGATTTTTTCCAATAGATGTTAACTCTTAACTAAAGAACGTGTAGTTTTAATTTTTTGATTTTAAAATATGTTTAAAAATGTTATAAGTACTTGACTTAGATTACCCTTTCCAAATTCCTTTGGGGAAAAAATCTTTTTTGTTTCTTGATATTTTAAGGGTTGACTTTGGTTACTTATTATAGTTATTTTAATAAGAAGAATTAATCAATAGTAAAGGGTAACAAAAAAAAAAGAAGAGGTTTTGTTGAGGTAAATTATAAGTAAGCTTCTCCCTGTGGAAGTCTTTGCTTAATTGGGCTGCAGCTGGTGCTAATTTATTCTCTTCACTGTATCTCATTTGGTCTTGCGTGCATATTCCAGCACGTTCATGCTCTAGGTTTCACACAATGTGTGGCTTTCATTTGGAGGCATGAGTTGGGGTACTACTGGAAAGGCTCGTGAGAAGCATTTCCTAGAAGAGGAGTCCTTTTTCTCTTCTAGTTGTGTGGCTGTGCACCTGGGATTGTAATAGGAGCACAGCTGGGACAAGCTAGGTGGGGAGACTGGATCAGCTCTTACTTTCCTATTCTTTGTTCTTTCAGTTCATTCCCTCCCCCTTCCCAATTCAGTATGTAAGAATTGGTGTGAGGAAGCAGGATGTCAAAGAAGCTTTGATTGGCTGGTTAATTTGTATCCTGGTTCATTGGACATGAAAATCTAGGTTTGAGACTCCATCTCGAAAAGACAGCATTCTGGTAGCAAATTGGAAAGGCAATTGGTGTCCTTAATTTGAAAAATGGAGGCTACCATCTGGGTATATTTTTCTTGTGTGTAAGAGTATTTCTGTTGGGCCTGGTGGACACCAATTGCATTTCATTATCATCTAACAAGTGGCATCAGTCATAGACCCAACTCCGTGTGTCTCACAGGAAGGAGCCATGGAGCAGGACAGATTGTTGTTGATTTTTTTAGATGAGGTACAAGAGGGAATTTCATTTCATTACTGCTTTGTAAGTCAGACTTGCAGCCGAGATGAATCATTTGGAAGAAAGAAAAGAAGAGAAGAGAAAAGAAAAAGGAGGAAGGAAAGAAAGAATAAAAGGAGGAAGAAGGAAGGAAGGAAGGGAGGGAGGGAGGAAGGCATTTTGTAAGGAAATGAGATTTTGAGTTGAGACATATTAAACTATGCACAAGGTGCTTCTAAGTTCATCTCTCACAGATGAAGTGTTGAAATTAATTGATTACAAATGAAACTTGAATCTTGAAAGCATTATGCTCAAGGGAATAAACCAGACACGAAGGAAAATGATTCTACTGATTTGAGGGTCCTGTAATAGTCAAATTCAGAGACTCAGTAGGTAGCAGGTGGCCAATGTAGTCGTCGGGGCATGTGGGGTGAAGGGAATGAGGAAATGTCCTTTAATGGGCTCAGAGTTTCTGTTTGGGAAGAAGAAATGGTTTTGATGACAAAGGCTGTCTATCTTTCAAAATATGTTGTGTCACTAAATATAGTTAAAATGGTACAGGTTATGTTCTATATATTTTATCACAACAAAAAAGAACCAAAAAAGAACAAAACACTGTCTCCTGTTATCAACAGTGCATTCCAAAATAAAAAATACATGAAATAATTTTATAAAACTCAGATTTTCCTATTTTTCTCACCCCATTACCCTTTGGTCTTTTTTGTTTAAATATATCCCTCAACAAAAAATAAGCAAGGAAAATAAAAGGACAATAAAATTAGCATCTACGTGACCAATAAGTAGTATTGATCATTGGCAAAACCTGGTATTCTTGGAACCTGGGTTTCATTACATCCATCCTAATCAATTAAGTTTGGAGATTAGCAGTAGATTTCACATTTTCTCAGCCTCCTAATCCTCAGTGATCGTGGATATTTTGAGCTGGCTAGGTAATAGCTCAAAGCTGTTCTTCTCTGATTATGACTAGCCTACCTAACAGCTGCAGAAAGAATTTCCGTAATAGCTCAGCCAAGGGGAGCAGTGGGAATTCCGCTGGCTTAGAGCTGGAATTTGGAGCTCCAGGGCAGAGGCAGAGGCAGGGATGTTGTAGATAGACAGCTAGACTCTTACACTGTTCGTTCCATAAAAGTTTTGAAGCTCAACTGACGTTAACCTAAGTTACCTTCTCTCAGACTCATTTCTTTCCTGCCTGCTAATAAGTAGGAGCTGCAGGGAACCCTCATTTCATACCTGCACCAGTACAGAGAGGGGGCTCTGGCGTTCTGGGGAGTGAGCACACTCCATCTGCTGGACTACACAGTTCCCCACAGCTCTGGTGGTCACCACAAGAGATGCAATCAGCGGCTGAAGCGATAGCACAGTGGGTAAGGCATTTGTTTTGCATGCTTCAGAGCACAGAGACAGGAGTGACCCCTGAGTACCATTGGATGTGGCACCCAAAACAAGCAAACAAAGAAAAAAGAGATACAGTCAAAATATGAATTTTTTTTTTTTGGTTTTTGGGCCACACCCGGTGACGCTCAGGGGTTACTCCTGGCTATTCGCTCAGGTCGCTCCTGGCAGGCACGGGGGACCATATGGGGAACCAGGGGGTCTAACCGAGGTCCATCCTAGGTTAGCGCAGGCACCTTATCTCCTGC
>PVKC010016609.1:0-20581 GCA_004027635.1 Crocidura indochinensis
CATTAATATTTAGTTTTGTAGTTCTATTTCTCATGAGAAATCAAAAAATGATATCAAGCAGAAAGTGAACTCTAAGTATATCTATTTTCCTCTTTATATACTTGTTGTTGCAGTTTTTGTTTTTGGGTGGTGCCTTTCGCTATTTTTGTCTTTGCACTTAGAAATCTCTTATATCAGGCTCAGGGAATCATGCAGGAAAGTCAGAGATTGAATCTGGGTCTGTCTCTGGTTGATCATGTGCAAGGCAAACACCCTACCACAGTACTATTCCTCTGCTGCACCTCCTTATTTTCTTTTTGCTGTTTTTGGTGGTGGTTTTTGTTTGTTTGTTTTTGAACCACACCCAGAAGAACTCAGGAGTTACTCCTGGCTCTGTGCTTGAAATTGCTCCTGGCAAACTCGGGACCATAGGGAATGCTAGGGATTGAACACTCGTCTGACCTGGTTTAGGGCCTGCAAGTCAAATGCCCTTTCACTGTGCTATCGTTCCATCCCCACAACTCTTAATTTTCTGATTACCATTAAAAATTCAAATGTTGGGGGGCCGGGCGGTGGCGCTGGAGGTAAGGTGCCTGCGCTAACATAGGACGGACCGCGGTTCGATCCACCGGTTCCCCATATGGTCCCCCATGCCTGGCAGGAGCGACTTCTGAGTGAATAGCCAGGAGTAACCCCTGAGCGTCACCGGGTGTGGCCCAAAAACAAAAACAAAAACAAACAAAAATTCAAATGTATTAGATTATACATAAATTTAAATATTGCAAAGAACAAATCATAAAGTTAAAAGAATATAAGCTTTTAGGGATTTTTAAAGTAAAGTAATCATATTTTATTTGTGAATATAAGAAAAGTTATATATAAAATTTTCTTAACTGTATCTTCTTAATCACATTGCAAATGTAAGTAGTGAAGAGAAAAATAGAACAAAGAACACAGGGAAATATTCTTTATGGTGTCATTATGTCACTACAATGCTATCATTTAAGAATGCTAAGGTAAGTATTTTAATGGCCAATAATATATATACATATACTTATCTTCTAAGTTCAAGAATTCTTTATCTTGAATACTTTTTTCATAGTTTTCTTTTAACTATAATTAGCTCTTGATGACAGACTTATTTTGCATAATCTCCACTTACCCTTTAATTTTTTACCTCTCAAATGAAATTGATATAATAAAATTTGTCCAAGAGAACAAAGGAAAGATGGATCAGAAAACATGTTGAGGAAATGTGTGTTAGAATATGATAATTGAACAGATGTTGAACTACACCAGGAAAGATCAAAATGTAACAATAAATCAAACAGAAGTCATCCAGAAAGAAATTTAAAAGATGTTTTTTTTCAACTGGGTAAATTTGCTTTATTTCTTTCTTTGTAATGCCTACTCATAAACACATAAAGCTTCTTAAAATGCATGATTTTTCTAAGTGATATATGCAAGTTACAATTTAAGTTCTTGTTAATAGTTACAGCAATGTACAGATGCTGTCAAAACTGCCAAAACAAAACAAAACCAAGAAACAAACAAAATCAGAACCCTAATATCCCTAGGCCTTTATGACTCAATGGCCATGGTTAAATTTGCAGCAAAATTATTAAGATCTTCAATGATTTCCATAGATTTGAGTTGTGCTCTGTTTACTACTGTGGTAGTATCAGGGTCTTTGGGGGTGCTGGCAATCTAAAAGCATTTGGTGATAAGTGGCACAGGTAGCACATGAAATGTGTCCTAAATTGCACAAAAGAAGCTCAAGTTCTTGGAGCAGTGGAGCAGGTGAGATAAGATTAGACATCTTTGAAAGTAATGTCAGTAATAATCAAAGACTTTCTATAGTTATAGTGTAACAAAACAAAAAAATGTATAAACTCTAGATGATTTGGCTGAGTACCTGGAACTCTTAGGCTAAAGCAAAATGCCATAAAAGTTAATTCAAAGTGCAATAAAGACCTTGAGATAAGACCAGTCCATTAAATTCTTTGGGATAATCACAGGCAGAACACTCCAGAATATGGATCTCGAAGAATCTTTAATTATTTGAGTTTAAGTTATAGAAAGAACAAAATCAAATCACAGTATTAGAATGGTGTAAAATTAAAAGAAAATATTATGTGGATAAAGTAAGTTAGGCTAAAATAAAAAAGACACCTGAATGAGATGAATGAGAGAAAATATTTGAGCACAAGGCATGAGATAACATGCTAATATTCAAAATATGTGAATCATCTATAACAACACAGGCCAAGTAATCTCATAAAAAAAGCTGATGAGAGGGGCAAGTACAATAGCACAGCTGGTAGACTGAATTTTCTTATACCCACACAACAACCTGTGTTCAATACACAGTTTCTCATTTGATCCCCTGAGCACCACCAAGAATGATGCCTGAGTGAAAGGCCAGGAATAATTCCTAAACACTACCACTTATGTCCCTTAAAATATATAAATAAAGAGAAAAGGATGAACATAAACTTGTTCAAAGAGGTGATATATACAGCCAGTATATAATGGGAAGATTTCATCATTATTATCAAGAAAGTAATAGAAAACAATAATGAGATGGGTATGGCATATATCGATATACAACTACTGCTGGAAGAAATGTAGCAAAAATGAAACCACTAACAAAATGTGAACAACTTTCACTACTGAAGATAATGCCAGCCTTTTCAACTTCTAAGGAAAACATATGGAGAATGCTTAAAAATAAGAATAGATTTTCTATATTTCTCATAAATTCTACTTCTTTTTGGAAATCTATTCCCTACACAGATATATTTTTAAACTATATTTAATCACATAATAATGAAATAAACAGAGAATAAGAGCTTACTAAATATTTCAAAACAAAATAATGCATAAAGAAAATGTAGTACATATGGTCAAAAAAATTTATCCAGTTCTAAGAAACTATAAAATATTTTACTTAGCTGAAATTGAATGAAACTAGTAGGAATTATTAAATAAAATAAGTCAATGTGAAAAGGACATTGTTATTAGACAATATTACTCATTAGTGGTTTATTGAGAGCATAAACAGTACCAATGATAGACAGTACTTAACAATGGCAAACACTTGCTCTTGGATTATGAAACTCGGATTCCAATTACCTCAGACATAGTCTAGAGTCGAATAATGAGACTAGAGGCGACATAGGGGTTTGGTGGAGAGCCTTTATTCTTTGGTGGTTAGGTGCAGTATTTTGAACATCAGTATAATAAAAAAATTAACTATTTTCATCATTTTATCTAACCTATCATTTTTGAAGTAAAGTCAGGTTTTATTGTGAAATTATATGGTAGGAGATAAAAGATAAGAGAGAAAGAAGCACACTCAAAAGAGAGTGCAGGCTTCTCCAAAGCAGAGATTCCAGGTACCAGGTACAAAATCTAGCATCAAAGTAGGGAAACATACCTTAAGATGGGAAAGGTGAGGGTTTTGTGCATATGGGATGGGCCTAAGGAGCACATGTATGACTAAACTATGATAATTTTAAAGCAATGTGTCAGAAGGTAAATACTGAGGTGATAATTATTTATCATGTAATTTATTTATCCATAGACTAGATAACAAAATACACGATTTAACTAGCAATGTCACTTTATATATCTTCTATTATTAAGCATAACTATATATTACCATCGCAATATGAGAGTTGAGTTTTTATGTTTTATATACATGTTATTAAATAATAAACCACATTTTAAAATCCATGTAATTTCCATTTTCATACTTTAGAAATTATTTAATATCTCTGAATTAGCAATTTTATTTTAATTTCGAATTTTATTCCTATGAAAATCATTCTTTTAAAATATTATCTAATTTTTTTCTCTGATTTTTTTCTCAAATAATTGGGGCCAAGGTTGATTTAAGACTTTCCCCCTTTAAATCTTGCATTCTTGCTTTGTTGTTGTTCTTTTTTTTTACTCTTTAATCCAATTTTTATTTTGTTTCCAGCATTACAATGAGCTGAATTCATCAATTACAAATTCAGTTTTCAGATAGTTTTCAAACTTACAGGTAGTCAGGCTCTGAGACCAAGCATTTGTTGCTCAGTCACCTTTCTTGAATATACCACAAAATTATAGCTACCTGAACAATTTAAAGTGTGAGTGCTTCATATAGAGACACAGCTAGCTAACACTTTATACTTTCAATATCTGATTTTCAACTCAGTATTTTCAATTTCTGAGTTGTATCTTGTTTCAAGTTTATAACTGGCTATGAAGCTACTTATATAATGTTAAAGCCACAATGATGTTAAATGCCCAAATAGAACATGACAATCACATACCAGATACACCATTGACGTGAGAGTACAAAAACCATGGCCACAAGTTTCTCACAAAAGACTTATTTAAACAGGGTCACTACTTATTTAAATATGAACTACAGGCTATTCCTTGCTTTAAGAGAAAGAGAGGCAAGTCTTTTGTGAGAAACTCATTTTGTCATTCGAATGTCACATATAGGTGGGTTTACTCTGTACTTCTTATTCTGACTTAATCCATTTACCATGACGTTTTCCAGTTCCTCCGTATTTCAGTAAATTGCATGATTTCATCTTTCCATCACGTTGTGTAGTAACCAATTCTTTATATATACCACATTGTTGTTCTTTTTGTTTTGAAGTCATACCTGACTGTGTCCAGCTTATTTCTGACTCTGTTTTGGGCTCACTCCTGAGATGTTTTTAGACTAAGGTGGTGCCAGCGACCAAATCCTAGTGTGCAATATGAAAGTCTCACCAGTTGTACAATAGCTCCAGCCCTATATATGTAAGATTTTCATGATCTACTCATCTACCACTGTGTATAGGTAGATTCTATATTTTGGCTTTTATACTAAGTGTTCCACTTAGAATAATGTTTGGCATGCGTAATTTTAATGAATGTTTTTGTATATCCTGTGTTCATATGCCCAAATATTTGTATGGCAGCTCAATTATAACTTGTTCTATTTCAACTGTGGTTATACCAAACCATTTAAGAATCTAGGTGAATGGAGTGGAAGGGAATCAATAGATGGAAAGCAATAGGAAACAAGAAGTGGGCAGAGATCAAGGGGATTTAGTTATCTGTGTTGCAAATGAATGGTAAGTTAAATATAAAAAACAGTTTATGACACTTAAAGTCATCACAAACTAATAACCATATTTAAAGGACTGGGGGGTGAAGAGAAAGTTTTGGGGGAATATAAACTGTGAATAACCTTGTAAATCATGATGTTTAGAAATTAAAAAAATAAAGCAATAAAACCTGATATGTCTGGTCTACGTTTTGTTTTCTTGAGACTTCTCAAGATGGTGCAGACCTGTTTGAGATCCCAATATTCCACTCATCCTACACTATATTCACTGAAATTTCTATGGCTGACTAAGAAATACTCAAATAGTTAAATACATGAAAAACTTAGTTGATTTTGATATTTGAAGGCATTATGAACAGGTAAACACAGCTAGTAAAATTAGACTTGGCTTCTGATTCCAGATTTTGGCAACTGTTGTTGTGATGTGTGTTGCTTTTCTGTATTGTGTTTTTCAGGTTCCCCGGATATAACACACACACACACACACACACACACACACACACACACACGTGTTATTGCTGGGTACTGTGAGGGTTCAATTTCTTTTATTTTTAAAAATATCCATAATGTTTATTGTTCACATTTATGCATGTAGTTGACAATTTTTCTTAAAAGCACTCATTAAAGAGGCTTTTCTTCCATCACTTTGCATTTATTGCCCCTTTATTGAAGATTAATTGATCAAATACATGAAGATTTGTCTCAGAATATTCTACTCTCTTTCTTTGATCTGGATGGAGTTTTGTCTGTCTTTATTCCAATAGCACTCTGTTCTTCTGGTTTAAAGTAAGTTTTAAATTGGGGAAAATGATTTTTCCCATCTTTTTTTTGCCTAAAGCCTTTTGTCTAAAATCTGGCATATGACAAGTTCTTCCCACTCACTACTTATATTTAACTTAGTACCAGAAGTACTTATAATTGCAATTAGGTAGACAAAGATATCAAGAGAAACCAAATAGAAAAGGAAGAATTCAAGCACTCACTCTTCCCAATGGTATTATGCTATATTTAGAAAATACTAAAGATGTTCCAAAAAACCTTCTTAGAAACAACAAATTTGTATAGTAAAATGGCAGGCCATAAAATATATGGCCTTTCTATATACAAATAATGAAAAGAAGAAAGATATATAAAAAGTAACACCATTCACAATTTTTCTCTGAAACTCAAGTCGAGTGCAGTAAACGTAAGACGTGAAAGACCTAAAAAACAAAACCTTACAAAACACTGCTTCAGTAAATAAAAGAGGACACAAGAAAATAGAAACAAATATTCTACTCATGAATTGATAGCATTAACATCATTAAAATGGTGATACTTTGCAAAGCATTATATAGATTTAATGCATTCTTATAAGTATACACATAGCATTTTTCAAAGTAGTAGATCAAACACTACTGAATTTCACATAAAACAATAAAAGTCCACATATTTAATGAGATTTTGAATCCAGGAGTTGGATAAATGTCTTGACTTTTTAAGGAATGTTATAAAACAAAGTAAAATTGTTTTGTGTTTGAATTCTATCAAGCATATATATTTCAACATTACTGTAATAAAGTTTATAGTGTTAGAATATTTAATGTGGCTTCTCTCATACAATATTTTATATTTTAGTATAGTGACAGTATCTAAGAAAATGCTAGCTTTGAAAACATTAAATAAAATAGAAAGCAATCTATATTCTAGAAGATATTTATCTTGTTATTTGATACTTAGTTTTCCTGGCACATGAATGAGCCCATTTCAAATTAGTCAGCCAAGCAAATTCTCATAGTTTTTAACAGCATCTAATCTTTATGAATCCTTTCTTTTCTGTATGTTCAGGATTTAATAAATTATTTATTTATATATTTTCAAGTTTAATTATATTAATTATTTTAAGTCACAAAGTTGGTCACAAAGTTGTTCATAATTAAATTTTATTCACACAATATAAAATACCCTTTACCAGTGAACCAACAATGTCCCACTTTCTCTCTCATCCTTTCCCCTGCCTGCCTCGAGGGTAGATATTTTACTTTTCTCTCTATCTTACACATCCAAACACATTCTCTCTATCTTTATATATACCACTCTTGACTTTTTTTTAGGTATCATGGTTTGCACTGTTTTATAAATTATATTACAAACATAATTTGAACAGTATATATTGCTGATTTGTTCTGGAATCAGTTGTGTACATTTCAAGGTAGTGATTATCTTTATCCAAAAAGATATGTTTGCATTACAGGACAAAAATATTTACTGGAGGTGGAAAAAAAGAGAGATATGCTAGCTACTTACTCCTATTATGAGTTTCTTTACTTTGCAGTTCCTCTCTTGTGGTACAATTACTACTGAAATGGCTTAACACTAGGGCAACCATAGTGTGCCCAGACCACCGTTTTGCTGTTTGATGTTTCTTAAAACAAGCTCCATGGGTAACCCTGGCAGGTGTTCTAACTTATAATCAGTGATTTACACTACCTAGGGAGGTACCAAGTAACCTTACATTAAGTAGTAAACCAAGCCAGGAAGCAGACTTCCCTAAAGCTACTGAAGCTAAAAACACTCTTATTACAATAGAAGAGAGGACCTTTTCTGATTATTGCAATTGTAGTCATAGTCTTTATTACTCTTCATTTTAAACTACTTACCAGCTTGTGCACACCTGCTATTGGTGAGTGTGCTCTTATCTTTAAAATGCTTGAAAAAACTGATTTAGGCCGTGTGATTTGTGTTTGGGACCTCCTTATGCGGTTGCTGCCTAATAAAAGTTCTTGAAATTTTTTAACTTTTTGAAGACATTGAGTCTCTCTGTGCAACCCCATAACACTACTGTGAGACAAAGTGATACCTGAATCTTGTTGTCTTTCTCCATAAGGAGTTGGAATATCAAGATTCAATACTCATAAAAATGGTCTGTGTGTAAAAAACAATTTTGATGTTTTCGATCCAGAAGCCTAGTAGTGTGTATGTGTCTCCATCTCCATGTATGTGATAAGTAAGAGAAGAAAATTTGAGAGAGAGAAGAAAGAAAAAGACAAGTGAATATCAAACTAACTTGTTAGTTTGAAAGTAAGGTAAACTCTCACTTTTCACAGTCTCACCTTTATATAAGAAAATTTATCTCCATTAGTTTTTCCAGCAAATTTGAGAGTGTCCAGGGCTCTGCAGACATTTTATTTCAACCAATTGTAATCCTAAATTAATTTAACATGTTATATTCAATCTTCTAACTACTTTTCTATGCCCTATGATTTATAGTCAGACTGTGTTCAACTTCTGCATGTGTTGCACAAATTGTTTTGTGTAATGTCTGCAAGTGTCATTGTTTAAAAGAAGATAAAAGACAAAATAAGCATACATTGATGATTATTTTAAGCAATAAGCAACTAACTTTGTTAATTTGTTTCAGCTCAACTGTAAAGAGAAGACATGACTACTTTGAAAGAGGTGAAGTGCTTGAGTTAGTTGCATAAATCACAATTCAAGTATTATTTTAAATCTTAGTTTTTGCCCAATCCTCTACATATCACTTTAATGCATATCCTAGAGAAGCTTAATTCTATAACACTGGCACTTTGTGTTGAAAACGGACTCAATCTCCAAAGACACGGGTGCCTGTGACTTAAGTTCTATTCTTGGATTAGTTTAGGAGGCCTTCTGTTCTGGACATTAATCAGATAATCTCTAGGTTGATTCTATAACGCTTTTCTTTGTGAGTCCTAGAACTTGTGACAATAAGGTAGTTTCTGTCATTCTCTGTTGCCTTATTTTCTTTTTTCCACTTTGATGATTCCTACTATATATTGTGTTTTATAAAACCTTCAGAATTAGGACTACATTGTTAAGCAATTACTTTTGAAAATTGTTTTGACAACTGTTTTAAAACAGAATTCTTACATTTAATATAATAGCACATATTTTTCATAAGACATATTTTAAGGCTAATAATAAAAATACTAATTCTTTTATGTCTTGATATTGACCTTGGAAAACCCTTTCTCTGTGATGACTGATTTACAGTTTGTCTTCCGGTCAGATTTGTGCTACATTTGGCATATCATACAGTGACCTCCATCAATACCTTCCTTACTCATATCCTCTGTATCCTTATTTATCAAAGAAAGGTTCTGATACATTCAGCTGTTTCATCATTTCAATCAATACAACCATGTTTTTTAGCAGTGGCCTGAATTAGAAAAATTTACCAAGTATATAAGCTTCAGTGAGTGAGTGTTTGCTTTTTACTCTGAGATTACTATTTAGAACAACATTAATCAATGTGTAATTCTATTTCTCCAAAAAATTCTGTGTCTGCTGGTGGTTTTCTACCAGTTTTTAAAACATGCAATAGAACCTTAATAACATTATTGTTTGTCACTCTATTAAAAATGCTTAAAAGGACGTGAAAAAATAGATCTGAAAGCAGTTAATTACTTCCATGTGGAAGTGCCTTCATCTACAATTTGGTTTTAATTCTTAGCCTTTTATTTAATTGTAAAGAAATATATTTATAACACATGTGTATTATACTTTATATGTCTATATGTATTTTTATGCAGTATTCTACAATTACAGAAATGACCAACTGAACAACACTTTTCTGTGCTGTCTTTGGAACAAAAGATTGCTTTCTATAATGCTCATTATGTTAAGATTAGAGCCCATAAAAATGATTGATAATAAATACCATATATGTGCTCTTTTAAAATGAATTTACCTTTGCATGTGTCCTAACCCTCAATAAGTAATGTAGATCTTTTTCTGTGCTTACAGCAGATTACAATTAATGAAGTAGTTCACTAAAAGGCTATGCAATCCCTGACAAAATACTTTTGCATTGGGTTTTCAGTGGTAATACAAATACTCAACGTGAAGGGAATTTGATAACTCAGAAAAGAAGTCTGATCTTTGTTCAGCTATGTCTACATTCTTAAGATGCTCTTTAATACAAAACACATATATTTTGAATTCAAATACAAAAGAACCCTCTATAATACTAGCCATTAATTGCATAACTGTGGTTCAAAAATATTATAACCCAGATTTTTTCTCATGCCATTGTTAAATACAATTCATCTTTTCTATCTTACCTGTCTATGTTTTCCACTCACTTCTAATGAATCATAGAATAGTCCTATACTAAAGGGTTTCTTCTACTATTTAGGTTAGAGGCATAGCACAGATTTCAGTTTAAACTAAAGATGAGAGTTTCAAAAAGTATCCTTTGCTGTTTCAGAAAGTGATGTGATGTAAACATATTATTCTGCATATGCTATAACACTAAGTGATGCATTTTCCAATATACTTCTATGATTTTCAAGAAAGAAAATGGTTATCTCTAAAATTACTGCTCTCTAAAGATCAGGAAGTTTATGAGGGCAGGGAGCAGAAGAGAGAAGAGCAATAGCACATCCAATAGTGAGCTTGCCTGGCATGCAACAAACTTTGGTTTGATCCTTCACAACCTGTATGGCTCCAGTAGGTCACCACAGGACTGATCACAGAGCATAGATAAAGGATTAAATCCAGAGCTCAATCAGGTGTGGTCAAAAACAAACAAGAAAACATCCAAAAGATTCACAGAGTTAAAGAATTGCAGACATGTTCTTGGAAATCTCAATTTTAAGGACAATGGCATATAGGAAAAGCAGTTTATTGAATAGTGGAAAAATGTATTTGGTCTGAGGTCATCATCAAACCAAGGTTGAAAGAATCGAAGTTTTTTGAAATACCACAATATAGGTAAATATCTTATCCTAAGATTAACTTGTTTGCAAAAAAAAAAAAAAAAGAGAGAGAGAAAGAAATTAGTTAGTACTTATCCTTATAATCTTCTAATTCATTTAAAATCTAGGATTTTTGGTACTTATGCAATATCAATGCCAAAAAACTTTGAATTTGTGATTTAATTGGTGATTTAAGTGAGAAATCATTGTGATGTGATGCTCTCTATTGTAATCAGTGATAGTGGTTAGGGAGCCATAAGTGGTGTCAACAATTGATTTAAGTCAGTTTCATGCAAGACAAGCAGTTTAATGATTATGGTTTTTCAACAGACTTTAAGTGACTCATTAGACAATGTCATGGTTTGCATGTGTGGAGTTTGGGTTTAAATCTTAAATGTTACAGATATGGAAAATAGGTTATATAGAGGAATGCATTCCTTAGTATAGCTGATTCCTGTTCTTGCTATTTAATTTGCCAACATATGCAAATTAGAAAGCTCCTACATTCCTCAAATTTCAAATATAATAAGAAATATTGTAATTATTCATTTTAAGTTTTCTTGACCTTTTATTGTGTAGATTTCATAGAATCTGTAGATTCTGAAGACTCATAATTTATCTTAATAGTTCATATTGATAAAAATAATATTTAGAATAATAACTACAAACATTTTTGCCTTTAAATAGGAGAGAGCCCATTGAATTTGTGTATTTAAATACATGAAAATAGAAATATGACAGGCAACGTTTGTAAATAGAGGACTTTATATTTTCTTTATATTGTAAATATGAGAATAAACTACAGAAAATATATTTAAACAAATTTAAATATATTTAAACATAAATATAAATTTTAAAAAGTAACTTTAAATGTCAATTATAGGGGGCCGGGGAGTGGCGTTGGAGATAAGGCGCCTGCGCTAACCTAGGACAGACCTCAGTTCGATCCCCCTATTCCCCATATGGACCCCTGTGCCTGCCAGGAGCGACTTCTGAGCGAATAGCCAGGAGTAACCCCTGAGCGTCACCGGGTGTGGTCCAAAAACCAAAAAAAAAAAAAAATGTCAATTATATTAACTACATAGTGTTACTACTGAAAATCATAAAATGATAAATTAAATGATATAATATTAAAATAAAATTTTATTTATAACAGGTGAAATTATTATATTAGATTTTTTGTAGAACCATAACTATTTATGGTTTTGAAGTGAAATAAAAATGATCATTGATTATATATGAATAATTATTGATTTATATACATTAATTTTATATCCCGTTAACTATTCATGATTATATTCTTTGTTCTAGCAATTTCTGTGAATCTTTTAAATTTTATATATCAATAATTATCTCTACTGCAAACAACATTTTATTTTAATTTTGAATTGATATAACTTTTATTTCCCTGAATTTCTGATTTTATGAACTAGAACTTCTGATAAAAGATTGAAACTGAGAGGATAGCTCAACTGAATGGGAAAGTTTCAATTTTCTTTACATTGATAATGTTTGCTAGAGGCTTTTTAATATTCCTATGAAGTTTTACAAATTACTCTATATCTTACTTCACTGACAGAAATTTTATCATAATTTCATTTTGGATACTGTCAGATATTTTCTGCAACTAATTATATTACTAGTAACTTTCTGCATGTTAATATCCATATGTTGATTTTGTGTGTTATTCATTAACTTTGTTAAATTTTTATTTTTATGACATGTATGACTTGGCTATGTAGATAATGGTACATATTTTTTTAAAGATTGTTTGATTCGATTTTGCACAGTTTAGGGGAAGCTTTCTAAATCTATTTAAATATTGATTTATAGTAATTTACTTTGGAATATATATACATATCTGATTCTATTATTAGGATACCAGCCTCATTGAAGGAACTAGAAAATACTTTTTGCTTATATATATGTGATATAATATTAAAATACATTTTTATTTATAACATTATATATTTATATATTTTAGAAAATTACAATACATTATATCATAAAGTTGATATTATTATGGTGAAATTGTCACTTAGCTATTTATTAAAATGAATAAGAAGACTTTTGACTCCTCTAGGATTTAGGAACCATATATGTAGTGCTTGGGATCTAAAATATGCTTATCATATGCGAGGTTCCAAAAGAAGAAAGAGTCATGAATGTGTTGTTATTGGGACTTAGGGGGTGAATCAAAAATATCTTCCAAAAAGATATATGAAACCAGGCTCTGAGATTACCAGCAATCCCTTCTTTGCAATAATTTTTTTTTTCCAAAAGGAGAATCATACTTCTACATGGGGTTGATTTTCTGCAGAGTACTTCTATCTTAGCTTAAATTCCTTATTAAAGGTGTTTTTCTATAAGAAATTTGCTATATATAATTGAAACTTCTATTTTTTGATATTTCTTTTTTTTAATATAAACTTTATTTTTTTTTGGGGGGGGGAGGTCACACCGGCAGTGCTCAGGGGTTACTCCTGGCTCCCTGCTCAGAAATTGCTCCTGGCAGGCACGGGAGACCATATGGAACACCGGGATTCGAAAGGATGACCTTTTGCATGAAAGGCAAACGCCTTACCTCCATGCTATCTCCTGGGTCCCTATTTTTTGATATTTCTATAGAATAGATGATGAATGATAAATGTACTCTCAGTGTGTAACAAAATCTGATCTACTCTGACTGAATTCTGAAAGGAATGGAGGAATAATTATTGGCATTTTCTTCTAATGAAATATGAAAGGCAATTTAGTTTTGGGGTTTTTTGTTGTTGTTGTTTGTTTTGTTTTTGTTTTGGGGCCAAACCTGGCGGTGCTCAGGGGTTACTCCTGGCTGTCTGCTCAGAAACAGCTCCTGGCAGGCACAGGGGACCATATGGGAGACTGGGATTCGAACTAACCACCTTAGGTCCTGGGTTGGCTGCTTGCAAGGTAGACGCCGCTATGCTATCTCTCTGGCGCCATGCAAGACAATTTAGTTTTTTAAATAATATTCAGTCAAACCCTTGTAAAAACATGAATGAAAAATGGCAACAATATGTTAATTAGTGTTTTTCCTGACTTTTCTTTCCTATTCCTCACTTTTCAATTTTATTTGCATCATATTGTGTTCCTTATAAAACAAAGGATATATGATTGCAATAGTGAAAATAATATATATTAATCTATTGTTTGGAGGGCCACACCCAGCTGTACTTAAGACTCACTCTTGACTTTACATTTTGAAATAACTCATCAAAGGCTCAAAGGACTATAGAAATTCTAAGGATCAATCACATGTCTACTTCATGAAAGGCAAGGAACTACCTGCAATATTATATTTGGGATCTGTGAAGTTACAATTTATATTTTAAAATAGGTAAAGTTAGGTATAGTATGTTTTATTCACCTTAAAATATTTCTACTCTTTTATTGGCATAAGCTATATAAAATTCTGATAGAATTATATTGCCTAATGTTATTCATAATATGTCATAATGAAAAAGGAAGAATAATTATGTAAATATAATTATGTTAAAGTAATTACATTGTTTTCTTAATATTATTACAGAACTAGATTTTGCTTCCAAGCAAGAATTAAAGCTTCTATTTATACCAGTATTATCTAGAGTAAATATAAATTACTGCATTTTCTGGTATCTTTTATATTCAGACTGAGAATTTGTGAAAATAGTCTAAAAATTGGAATGTATTAATTTTTATTTATGTGAAACATTTTTTTCAAAATTTAGCTAGAAGTATTATGTATGGTGCCTAGGATAATATAAAATAGCTAGTATAGATATTCTCTTATAAGTATACATTGCATTTTATATTACCCTTTCTTTTTAGAAAATCTTCCATTTTTCCCTATTCCATGTAACCTGTTACCTAAAGAAAAATATATAAAATAAAGAGAAGAGTGTGTATAGAAAAAATAACACATTTTTATCTTTATATCTTTGCACTATATTTAGAATTCTACTGTATAATTGACTTTTGAGTAAAACTATGACAGACCTGAGAATTACTATAAATTTTGCACATTTTATTTTTAATCTATTAATGAGAGTCTATATTTTATGCTGAAATAATTTAAGTGGATCCTCATGAATTCATTTACTCATGAAAATATGCCATGCATTTCCCAGGTATATGCCTTCAAATGAAAGTCCTGCTGTCATCATTTGGTGCATTTACTTCCTTTCAACCACTTACTATATTAATATATTTGATAAAAGATGACAGAGTATTTGATATCCATCACTTAACAAATTTCAATCAGCTAGCAGGCTGTTTCTTTATTTTCCTGAACTGGAAATTAATCCATAAAAAGGAATTTATCTGATAAAAAGTTAAGATAAAAGGCACTTGTCCTGATGAACTGTTTACCTGATGTACTCAACCTGTAGCACTACTAAAGCCTTCCCCTTGCTCTAATTCTTTATTTGGAAGAACAACAGTAATAGTATTCTCCTGGAAGAATAGCTATTGTTTCTACTAATAAAATATACAGAATACACATCATTACTATCCTGAGTCTGTAATAATACCCTCGATATCTATAAAACAGCTTACCTTTGCACACAAAGCAATATAAAAGAATCACAGTAATAGGTGATTATCATTTCCTATTTTTGCTACCCTATCTATTAAGTCTAAGACCATCATATATCCTCACTGTCATTTTTAGGTAGGAAATCCTCAGTGATAAGTTGACAGAGTTTGACAACCTATTTTCCTCCCTGGTCACTATCATTCATTCTATTGAATGCACTGTCTTTATTGTCGAGATATATAGGTAATTGACTCTTCATCGAGGATTTCGCAGGACAATCTTGAAGATATTGAATGGAAAATTACAAATAATATTCTACACATAACCAGTGCTCTCAATGAAACTTCAAAATATTTTCTTATAAAAATTACTTTTTTTTTGGTCATTGACATACAAAGTTATACACACTAATTGATTTGATCATTAGAATAAAATGAAGGTGCTACTTTAAAAAGACCTAGATTGCAGGAAGCAAACCAGAATAAGTTGTAAAATACTGAAAAATATGTTATATATATTATCATTATTTTCTAATGAGCTTATGTATGTATTAATAAAGCATGATATAATTTCAAAAGCAGTATTACCAACTATTATACCAAGTTTCTAGTCTTTTAGATTTAACATAATTGTATGTTGCTAATAATCTGATTATCAATAAAGAGCAACTTTTGTTGAAAATGTATAAAATATTTTATAATCAGGTCACATATACATACTTTGTAATCATATAATTAATAATTGCAATTAATTATATATTATATTATATTAACTCATTTTTAAACTTAAATTATTTATACTTTGTATCTAAAATTATTGAACTGACTCTTCTTTTCTCTGAATTAGTTGGATATATAAGATTATTAATTGTCAAGTGATCAAATCTGTATTATGAACACCAAGTCCTTCTGTTAATGTAACTTGCAAATAAATTTTCAAGAGAAGCTGAATTCCTAGGTTTTATTTTGGATAGTAACAGCATAGAAAGTGTTATCAATTGTAACAATGAAAGGTAATACGCTTCTTATTAGTATGGCAAAATAAAATGATTAGTGTGTTTTGTGGTTATTTTTGTTGGTTTGTTGTGTGACAGTATTCCATGGTGCTCAGTGCTTATACAAGACTCTGAGCTCATGAATACTCATGATTACTCCTAGCAGGCCTGAGTAAATTTATATGGTGATTAGAACTGAATTTTGCTCAAATCTTTTCATCACAATTTTATTATCAGTTTTGTACTATATCTAGATTTAATATATGTGTTTTATAGCATTTTAACTTAATTTCCATCCAATGTATTTTTTTGAAAGTTGCAAGGAATATTTCTGATAGTTTTATTTTAACTGAAACTAATTGAGTGGCCAGAGTGATAGCACAGCTGTAGGGCTTTTGCCTTGCAGGTGGCTGACCCCCAATACAGACCTGGGTTCAATCCCCTGCATCCCAGAGGGTGCCCCAAACCAGGAGCGATTTCTGAGTGCATAACCAGGAGTAAACCCTGAGCATCACCAGGTGTGCCCCCCCCGCAAAAAAATATATATGTATGTAAGTAATAAATAAAAATAATAAACTGAAACTAATTGAGAACCTCATAAAACTAATGTTAATCTCCAAGAAGTTCTGTCATACTGAACTGGTACGAATAATGTTGACTGCTATTATATTCTTTACAAACTATTCACTCAGAATTTTTTATCTAATCTTATATATTGTTATATATATTATTATATATAATATATTATATAATATATACTATTATGATATATTATATCATAATATAACAAGATTATATATAATATAATATATATTATATATAATCTTGTTATATATTTCATCATTCTAATTAAAATAGAAGTGCAACTAGTAAAGAAGGGAGAACATAGTGAGGAGATAAGAAAAAATGGGTTAATACTTGGAAAACACTTCCAGATTTCACATATTCATGCACTTTAACTATCAAGTTTGCTGATTTGTGATTGGTTTGATTTTAATTTTGGCAGACATACCTGGTTGTATTTAAAACTTATTCACCATTCTATGTTTAGGAATCATTCTTGGAGGGGTATGAGAACCATATGTTGTGCGAGGGATCAAACTACAGTGATGAGTCAGAGAAGTAAGGCAATAAAATTAATGCCACAATATATTAAAAGAAGATCTGTTGAATGAAAGCAGTTACATATTTGCCCAAATCCTTTGCTAATCTACAATACTAAATTATATTATATAATTATATTACATATATTAATTATAATTATATATATTATAATAATATATTAGAGGTCCTGAGAAGCAGTATATCTCATAGAATATTTACCTTGCATCCTATTATAGTTGTCTAAATCCTCCAGGAATGTAGATCCAAGGAGTAACCCTTGTCAGGTATGAGCCTCCCCAAAAAATTCTTAAAAATAATAATGAGTAATATATACACATTAGTATAGCACTTACTTGATGATGAAGAATGCTAATAAGGAGAAATACAATGTGTACATACCAGACTTAAATGAAACATCTAAATTGCTATTCAATTTTGCTGTGGTGTGAAAATATGATTTCCAATAACTAGTTTCTTTAAATGTTATTTTTTTTGTTTTGTTTTTGTTTTTTTGGGGGGGCCACACCCGGCGACACTCATGGGTTACTCCTGGCTATTCGCTCAGGAGTCGCTCCTGGCAGGCACGGGGGACCATATGGGGAACCGGGGGGATCGAATCGCGGTCCGTCCTAGGTTAGCGCAGGCACCTTATCTCCAGCGCCACCGACCGGCCCCTCTTTAAATGTTTTGATTTATCTTTAATGTTATAGAATGGAATACTATTCAGTGGAAAAAAGATTAAATGAGATTGATGATCTGGAGAGATACTGTTGGTGATAAAGAGACAGAAGGGTAGGGGTGATCATTTTCTCTAAAGATTGCTTGGTAAAGGGCCCGGGAAATAGCATGGAGGTAAGGTAAGCTTCTGTTTATTAAATAGACAGTCATCTTCAACTACTCAATCTTTGAAATTCAGAAAATTTCTAACTATGTGCTTCACTTCATTATACCTGAGTATTTACCCCAATTTTAAATGTCTTTATTCACAGCTTTCCATCAAAATAATTAATGATATGGCACTATTTATCATTTTATTAATAATATTTTAAATATATCCCTGCTTTCTGATAATGCTTAGATGCACCTTCATAGTATTTGTTTCCTCTGAGTCCAAACATTATTCTGGAACATTATATATGTATTAATTATTTTCTTTATCAATAATCATTGCTGTCTCAATAATTTTGCTTATTTTAACCTTAAAATTTATTCTTTCAAAAAATGCTCGATGTTTATTAATTTTTCAAATAAAAACTTTCATTCTGTAATTTGGACAAATATAATTATTCTTGCTATTTTTTTGTCTTTTTTCAGCATCTTGGAACACAAAATGTATTGTAGAATGAGGATATATAGAGTGAAATCCCAGCATTCTGTTGTTCCAGATTATGACTTATACCAGTAAGAAAAAGTGTGCAGGGTGGTTGCCTTGTATGTTGTTTACCAGGGTTCTATCTCTGGCACCCTCCAGTAATGGTCATTAATCAGAGAGCCAGGAGTAAACTCTGAGCTTTACCTTATATTACCCAAAATGTAAAAGCCAAAACCCAAAGCAAAGCTTAACAAACCAAGATGATGCCTTTATATAATCAACTATTTAATATAAAAATATAATTAATGAAATTCTAATACACATATTAGTATGTGTAAATATTCTATAATTACAGACTTAATAAAATTGGTGTTACTGGTGGATGTAATATTTATACCCAATCATTAAATATGAAAACTGTTCTCTTCTATTTTGAGAGGTGAAGAAAAGACCTATCCTGTAGTATTTAGGAAATACTCATGATTTGTTGCTCAAGGCAGGATTTGACGACCATAAAATGTAAGGGATTAAACCCAAAGAAGCAGATTGCAAAGCATTCATTCTATACTATTTGAGTTAACTCATCTACTTCTTGTTCTTTTTGAATGCTGACATAATATTGGTTGCACAAATTTTATTTATTTTTTATTTTTTTTTGGGGGGGTCACACCCGGCAGTGCTCAGGAGTTACTCCTGGCTCCATGCTCAGAAATTGCTCCTGGCAGGCACGGGGGACCATATGGGGCACTGGGATTCGAACCGATGACCTTTTGCACAAAAGGCAAATGCCTTACCTCCATGCTATCTCCCGGGCCCCACAATTTTAACTTTTATCTTATGTATTTCTCTTTATTTCTCTTAATTTTCTCCAGAAATTTTCTCATTTCATTTATTTTTTAATATTTTATCTGTTTTAATTATGTAAAATTTGAAAATACAAATATTTTATTAATTATCTTGTATAAAAAGACAGATAAAGCCATGACATTATAAATTACATTTCTTAGTAAATATTTACATAGAAACATATGTATAATAAACTACAAAGGAATTTTTGCACTAAATTTAAAATATTTTATAATGCCTAAGGTCTTTTTTTTTACAATGTTATTGTTTTATATTTACTGTGCTGCTACACTGAATTCAACTTCTGAAATGCCAGTATTCAGTCATCATTATACTAATGTGCTTTTCATGAAAGAAATAAAAATATTTTATAACTTTTATAATTACAAATTTTTTTGAAAAAATATATAAGATAAATCATAAATTTATCTATTGAAAGTTTACCATCAAAAGCTGATTATATATTTTTTCAAGTGATTATAATATATTCTTTTTTTAAACTTTTTTCTTTATTTAAACATTTTGATTACATATATGTTTGTGATTAGGTTTAGGTCATGTAAAGAACACCCCCTTCACCAGTGCAACATTCCCACCACCAATGTCCCAAGTCTCCCTCCCTCCCAACCCACCCCCACGTGTACTCCAGACAGGCTTTCCAGTTCCCTCATTCATTCACATGATTATGGTAGTTCTCAGTGTAGTTATTTCTACAACTGCACTCACTACTCTTTGTGGTGAGCTTCATGAAGTGAGTTGGAGGTTCCAGCCCTCCTCTCATTGTCTTGAGGATTATTCTCAAAAATGACTTTTATTTTCCTTAAAACCCATAGATGAGTGAGACAATTCTGCGTCTCTCTCTCTCCCTCTGATTTATTTCACTCAGCATGGTAGATTCCATGTACATCCATGTATAGGAAAATTTCATGACTTCATCTCTCCTAATGACTGCATAATATTCCATTGTGTATAT
>PVKC010016610.1:0-20687 GCA_004027635.1 Crocidura indochinensis
TTTTTTTTGGGTCACGCCCAGCAGTGCTCAGGGGTTACTCCTGGCTCCATGCTCAGAAATTGCTCCTGGCAGGCACGGGGGACCATATGGGGCACCGGGATTCGAACCGATGACCTTTTGCATGAAAGGCAAACGCCTTACTTCCATGCTATATCCCGGGCCCCTAAAATATGTTTTTTATTAAGAATTTTGCTTCACATTTTTGAGAGCTGGAGAGTAAGTTCAATGGGTAAGGCCCTTGCCTTGCATATGACCAACCCCACAATGACCCTTGCCACCACATTGGTCCCATGAGCACTTCCCTATGCATAGAGTCAGGAGTAAGCTCTGAGTACTGCCAGAGGAGTACACTCCCCCCAGGATAAATAAATAAATAAATAAATAAATAAATAAATAAATAAATAAATAAATAAATAAATAAATAAATGATGCTTCACTGTTTTGTTTTTTGGTTTTTGGGTCACACCCGGCAGCGCTCAGGGGTACTCCTGACTCTATGCTCAGAAATCGCTCCTGACAGGCTCAGAGACCATATGGGATGCAGGGATTCGAACCAGTGTCTATTTGCATGCAAGGCAAACGCCCCACCTCCAGGCCATCTCTCTGGCCCCTTCACTGTTTTTTTGTTTGTTTTGTTTGTTTTTGTTTGGGGGCCACACCGGCATTGCTAGGGGTTACTCCTGACTATCTGCTCAGAAATAGCTCCTGGCAGGCACGGGGGACCATATGGGATTCCGGGATTTGAACCAACCACCTTTGGTCCTGGGATGGCTGCTTCTAAGGCAAACGCCACTGTGCTTTCTCTCTGACCCCCACTGTTTTATTTAAACCTAAATTGACCACATAATATTCTTTCCCTTTCTCTTTTCTTGGTAGGTTGTACAGATATAATCTGGAAGTATTTGTTTCAGTTCACACATCTATGTAACCTATATACATATATATAATTAGTATCCAACTCAATTTTAACACATCTTATTTTCAAAAAATCAAATAATTTAAATTATTATAATTTAATCATTATGAGAAGAATTTTCCATTGGAAAAGACCAATGACCAATTCAAATGATTCCCTTGGTGTTTTGACTTAGAGCCTTTTGTCCCACTTTCCTGGAAATTAATTTTAACAGTTACATATTTAATTTAATAAGTTAAAAGAATTTTAAAAGTAATTTATCCAATAAAATCATAAACTAATGGCCCCTTTGGAATGCTAAGTATGCCAGAGCCTTTAACGGTTGTGCAAAATGATTCATGAAAAGTCTTTACATGAGTAGATTAGGTTTTATTTCAATGTATATTTAGTGACACATACAAATATAAAAATGTTTCTTGTAAATAAGTGTCTAAAGTAAATGAAAGTATAAGTTAAATGCTGGAGTAATAGTAAAATCTTAGAGCAATGATTAGGTTTGTTATTTTATTTTATGAACTAAGATAGGAGAAAGAACAGGGGCCCAGAGAGATAGCAACAGTGGTGTTTGCCTTGCAAGCAGCCGATCCAGGACCAAAGGTGGTTGGTTTTAATCCCGGTGTCCCATACGGTCCCCCATGCCTGCCAGGAACTAATTCTGAGCAGACAGCCAGGAGTAACCCCTGAGCACCCCCGGGTGTGGCCCAAAAACAAAAACAAAACAAAACAAACAAAAATATATATATATAAGAACAGGTTTTGAGAGATAGTTGGGTGCTGTGGCCAACCCAGGTTTAATACTTGGTTTAATACTTGGCATCTCATATGGTCCACGAATACCAGTAGGACTGATTCTTGAGTGCCAGGAATAACCCCTTATACCCCCTGAAAATTATATAAGGAATTTTATGTGATTTTTATTTTATGTGCTCTGTAGTATATATAAATGTTTGATTACTTCACCCTTGTGAATGTTTTCTTAATAAATGAAATACATGTTTATGGGGTCGGGCGGTGGCGCTGGAGGTAAGGTGCCTGTGCTAGCCTAGGACAGACCGCGGTTCAATCACCGGTTTCCCATGTGGTCCCCCAAGCCAGGAGCAACTTCTGAGCGCATAGCTAGGAGTAACCCTTAAGCATCACCGGGTGTGGCCCAAAAACCAAAAAAACAAACAAAAAAAGAAATATATGTTTATGCATAATAGCAATAGCTTATATGACCTCATTCAAATGGTAATTTCCTCTGGAGAAGAAAGTTCCAGAGATATTCCATATTGGAAAAGGCCCTCAAGCAGTACTGTTTAATAAAAATAGCATGTGAGTCAAATATATTTGGCTTAGATATTAAATATTTCCTGTAGGCACATTAAAACAATTAAAATAAGTAGGTAAATTAATTTATATGATATATTTTCTTTAACCCATACATCTTAAATATAATTTTGGAGGAAATTTAGGAAACCATATATTGCAGGTACTACTTCAGGCTCTGTTTGGGGGTTCCTGCAGGTAGTGCTCAGTGAACTAAGCATGTCTGGAAATATAACTTGGGTGTCCTGCATACAAAGCATTTGCTTCATTCTATTGAGATATTTCCTGGCCCAATATTTTGATTTTTATTTGTTGTCAACTAATTAAAAACTTTTACAGTATCATATGGGCTG
This sequence comes from Crocidura indochinensis, assembly GCA_004027635.1. Taxonomy (NCBI): domain Eukaryota; kingdom Metazoa; phylum Chordata; class Mammalia; order Eulipotyphla; family Soricidae; genus Crocidura; species Crocidura indochinensis. Next base: position 2,578 of record PVKC010016610.1, read on the forward strand.
GACCTCACATTGCCAATTTGTGATCACTTTAATTTACTATATTTTTTGGTTTTTGAGGTCACACCAGTGATTTTCAGGGATTACTCTTGGATCTATGCTCTGATATTACTCCTGGTGAGCTCAGGGAACTATATGGTGTGGGATAGGACTGGGACAGGAGCTGGATATAACACAAATGCTCTACCTACTATACTCTTGCATTATCCCCATGTTCCCAATTTTAAATCATATAAAGTCTTCTGGTTCATGTAACACATTATCCTGACTTTGGTTAAGGATAATAAAAAGTCTCATTTTTTATTAATGCAAAGGTGTTGTAACCATATTTTTAAATTTGTATGTCGTTATGTCCTAAATTGGAATCTGTCCTGTGGTTGCCATTGTCCCTGCCAGTTAATGCCTTCAAGAATCAATATATAATATATTTAAGGTACATAACCTAAAACTTGAGGAGACAGGGCTTGGAGATAAAGCACTCAAATATTTCTTTGATCTGTATTGCTCAACTCCAGTATTGCTGAACATTAATTCCAGTCATAGTTCTTTGTTCTATGCTCCACTTCCAGGTCAGATTGTAGGCTTCTTGAGGACAGACAGATTCTGCTTTGTTCTTTGTGGTAGGCTTTGTGCAAGAATTCAGTGTATGAGTAATTAAGTATAAAAATAATACCTAAGAATAAAGAATTATTGAGGTTATAATCATTGGAGTCTGGTTGCACTGTGCTGGGATGTAAAATGACACAACCTTTTTGCAAAGCAGTAAAACACTGTATGATTTCACAGATTTGTGATACACATAGTAGGTTCACACTTACAGTAGTATGGTGATTATGAGAAAGGGGGGATGAGAAATTAATTTGTTTTTGTTTGGGGGCCAGGCCCAGTGGCACTCAGGGATTATTCCTACCTACTCAGAAATCGTTCCTGGTAGGCTCGGAGATTGAACCTGGTTGTCTGCATACAAGGCAAATGCCCTACCCATTATGCTATTGCCTCAACCCCCAGAAATTAAGATTAAATGGATACAGAGTTTTAGCTTTACAACATAAAAATATTTTATGTATGTTGGTGGTGATAGTTGTACAATAGGGTAAACATATGGAATGTCACTGAACTTATATACTTAAAAACCATAAAAATGGGGGGCCGGGCGGTGGCGCTGTAGGTAAGGTGCCTGCGCTAACCTAGGACGGACCGCGGTTCGATCCCCCGGTTCCCCATATGGTCCCCCGTGCCTGCCAGGAGTGACTTCTGAGCGAATTAACCCCTGAGCGTAGCCGGGTGTGACCCAAAAACCAAAAAAAAAAAAAAAAAAAACATAAAAATGGTACATCAGAGACCTGGGTGATAGCGTTTGTCTTGAATTCAGCCAACCCAGGTTAAATTCCCAATATCCTATATGTTCCTCCAAGCCGGCCAGAAGTATTTCCTGAGTGCTGCCAGGTGTGGCTTAAAAAAATTAAAAAAGGCAAATCATCAGCTAGAGAGATAGTGCTGGAGTTAAAGCATACTTGCATACTGTTGACACCACTTTTATCCCTAGCCCATCAGGCCCACCTACCACCCTGAGCATCACCTGCAGTGATCCCTGTACTCATGTTTATTTTAGTTTAAAATAAACTTTTTCCTGTTGTCAGGTTACGAGGGAGTGGAGACTTCCTGTTAGTTTATTTGTATTTGTTTCATTTTTTTAACTTTTTAAAACTTTTTTATTGAGACCATTGTGAATTACAAGTCTTTCACAGTTGTATTTAAGGTTTATAGTGATAGTGAATTAGAGCCATTCCCACTACTAGTGTTGACTCCCTCCACTAGAGTTACCAACATGCATCCCATACCTCTACCTTTAGTTCCCTTTGTAACAGGTCCTTTTTGTGTTTATCTTGTCATAGTTTGTTTTCCTTGATTCTATTGTTGTTGACTTTGGGTTGGGTATTTAGGTCTGACCTTCATTGTTTTTTCCCACTCAGTGCACCTAAGACCACTTTTGGCCTCTGAGTCCCATCTACTTTTAAGCACCAAATCAATTGCCTTACACATGTGAGACATATACTCTACTGCTAAATGATTTCCTCAGAACCCAAGCAAAGTTTGCATCCTACATTGAGCTGTATCATAAGCTCCCTCTCACAAAATAAATATAACTTTTAAAAAGTCTCTAAGATAAATGAATGTTTCCAGTTATTATTAAAATATTGTTAATTTCTTATTATTGAACTATTTAAAATAAATAATTTTTCTACTCTGGAGCTGTTAGAATTATCCCAAACTGTTGTCATTTTGAAGGTATCACAATAGTATAAGGAACTTAAAAAGAGGAAACAGCAAACATCTATTTTAATAAACCACTTGCTATTTCCCCAACTTGTGTTGGCTTGTTGCCTTGGAACAACTTATCAGTAAGGTTAAGATGATGAAATATGCATGAGAAAAGTACAGTGATGTGTCTTAACAACAGGAATACGTTCTGAGAAACGTGTCATTAGATGATTTCAACTTTGTATAAATGCCATAGAGAGTAGTTACACAAAGCACACAACTAAATGATGTCTTCTATTCACCTAGCCTATGTGGTATAGTTTTTTATGACTACCATTTGTATATGTACTTCATTGTTGACCAAAATATCTTGAGTAATAAATGACTGAATGTTACTACATTTATCTGGGCTGAATTCATTACACTTTGGAGAATTAATGGATTTTTGATACAGAAACTTTTTGATAATGTACCAAATATCTTAAAAGTCTTGTAGAGCTGACTCGCCAGTATGATAAATTACAGTTTTATTCCAGTGGTTGATTGAATGTCAAAGTTTGTCTCAATCACTAGAATAAGCTGATCTTATACTCTTATGGTCTTTGTAATATGGATGACTTTGTTTCAAAGTTATCATCTATGAGAGCTGAAAGGCCCTGGAGTCAGATTCTTCTTTTCTCATCAAAGTGAGGTGAGGAGAGACTCTTAGGTGCAATAGGATATTGAATCTCCAGGTGCAGTTCCTCAAAGGAAATTCCACATCAAATGACCTTTTCTAACTCCAGAATTAAGTAAATGTCTGTTGTTACTGTAGCAATATTACAGCAACTGAAATATGCATAAGCCTTTTAATATTTCCATTCTTTACAGATTTTCTTATTAAAAAGGAATAAAGAAGTTTTTGTCACAGGTTTTTCAGAGTCTCATTGTCAAAGAGGACATTCTTTTGAAGCAAAGGTAGCAAGTTACATTTTGTATTAGATCTAAATCAATTGACCCAGTGTTAAAAACTAAATTGCATGGTTAAATGACTTGCAAGTTGCTGAGTTTTGACAGATTTCTCTTGTGGTTCTGAGAGTTTTCAGTTCCTAAAAGTAAATCCAAAGTGATTAAAATAAATGCAAAGTTGATTGAAATTTGAATACAAAACCATAAACTGTAGTAAGATTATATAAGTTAGAAGCAAATCTTAGTTTAGAGAAGGTGTGTGAAGGTATAAAAGCAAATTAAACTGCAAATGAAGGAGCTAGAGTGATGGTTCAGTGAGTAGGGTGCATGATCAAACTGAATTCCATCCCTAGGTTCTATGAGCACTACCAGGAGTGAATCTGAGCACAGAATCAGGAATAAACCCTAAACACCACCGGTTTGGTAAAAAAAAAATATTGTTTAAATTGCAAATGAAAAACTTAAATTTAAAAAAGTTAAATTTAGCTGAACTGATATATTTATAGTTTCTACACATTGAAAATAAAAATATTAAGCAGAAAATTAGAAAAATATTTGTGGGGTGGGGGAAAAAATATTTGTACTGTTATTAAAACTTATTGCCATAAAAAGATCTCTAAGTAATTATAAAAATTTAATATCCCCAAAAAGTAGTAATCAAGAAATATTTTATTTATTATTTATGTAATATGACTATATTTGTTTCCTATATTTATAAAATTACTGAGCTCTGCCATGTCTTCCCTCCTCGGTGGTTTCTAAACTGGACTCTTCTACTTTAGCAATTAACCTTGGATTGAGGAATAGTACAGGAAGTCAGGCACTTGTCCTGCATGTTGCTGACCTTGGTTCAATCCCCAGCAATGATTGTTTTCTCCAATCCCCATCAGGCATAATCCCAAAATCAAACAAACTAGCAAAAAGAAAAAAAAGCAAACAAACAAAAAACAGCCAGCCCTCCCCTGAAATTTTATTTGGCTCCGCAGCACTTATTGCATACTCCAAAAGACTTTTTATTCTCAGATGTCTTGGCTTTTAAATCCTGATTGTAAGACCTCTATATACTACTCTCAGTAGTATATCTTTTTTTTTTAACACCTTGAACACATACATGATTGTGTTTGGGTTTCAGTAATATAAAGAACACCACCCAACACCAGTGCAACGTTCCCATCACCATTGTCCCAAATCTCCCTCCTCCCCACCCACCCCCACCTGCACTCTACACAGGCTCTCCATTTCCCTCATACGTTCTCATTTTTAGGAGAGTTCAAAACGTAGTTATTTCTCTAAATAAACTCATCCCTCTTTGTGGTGAGCTTCCTGAGGTGAGCTGGAACTTCCAGCTCTTTTCTCTTTTGTGTCTGAAAATTATTATTATTGCAAGAATGTTCTTTTTTCTTAAAACCCATAGATGAGTGATACCATTCTGCGTTTTACTTTCTCTCTTTGACTTATTTCACTCAGCATGATAGATTCCAAGTACATCCATGTGTAGGAAAATTTCATGACTTCATCTCTCCTGACAGCTGCATAATATTCCATTGTGTATATGTACCACAGTTTCTTTAGCCATTCGTCTGTTGAAGGGAATCAGGTTGTTTCCAGAGTCTTGCTATGGTAAATAGTGCTGCAATGAATATAGGTATAAGGAAGGGGTTTTTGTATTGTATTTTTGTCTTCCTAGGGTATATTCCTAGAAGTGGTATAGATGGATCGTATGGGAGCTCGATTTCCAGTTTCTGGAGAATCTCCATATCGCTTTCCATAAAGGTTGAGCTACACGGCATTCCCACCAGCAGTAGATAAGAGTTCTTTCTCTCCACATCCCCACCAACACTGTTTGTTCTCACTCTTTGTGATGTATGCCATTCTCTGTGGTGTGAGGTGGTACCTCATAGTTGTTTTGATTTGCATCTACCTGATGACTAGTGATGTGGAGCATTTTTTCATGTGTCTTTTGGCCATTTGTATTTCTCCTTGTCAATGTGTCTGTCCATTTCTTCTCCCCATTTATTTTTTTTGTTTTCGGGCCACATCCAGTGACGCTCAGGGGTTACTCCTGGCTATTCGCTCAGAAGTTGCTCCTGGGAGGCACGGGTGACCATATGGGGAACCAGGGGATCGAACTGCGGTCCATCCTAGGTTAGCGCAGGCACCTTATCTCCAGCGCCACCGCCCGGCCCCATTTCTTTTACCCTCTTTATGATGGGATTAGATGTTTTTTGTTCTTGTAGAGTTCTGACAGTGCCTTGTATATTTTGGAGATTAGCCCCTTATCTGATGGATATTGGGTGAATAGTGGCTCTTGTATCTTGGGCGCTATTTCCTTTGAGGTGCAGAAGCTTCTCAGCTTAATATATTCCCATCTGTTAATATCTGCTTTCACCTGCTTGGAGAGTGCATGTTCCTCCTTGATTATGCCTGTAGTCTCAATGTCCTGGAGTGTTTTGCCTACGTATTGTTCTATGTATTTTATGGTCCCAGGTCAGATATCAAGGTCTTTCATCCATTTGAATTTTATCTTTGTACATGATGTTATCTGGGGGTCTAAGTTCAGTTTTTTGAAGTGGCTAGCCAGTTGTGCCAACACCACTTGTAGAAGAGGCTTTCTTTGCTCCATTTAGGATTTCTTGCTCCTTTATCAAAAATTAGGTGACTGTATGTCTGGGGAACATTTTCTGAGTATCCAAGCCTATTCCACTGATCTGAGGGCCTGTCCTTATTCCAATACCATGCTGTTTTGATAACTATTGCTTTGTAGTAAAGTTTGAAATTGGGGAAAGTAATTCCTCCCATGTTCTTTTCCCAATGATTGCTTTCGCTATTCTAGGGTGTTTATTGTTCCAAATGAATTTCAAAAGTGCCTGATCCACTTCTTTGAAGAATGTCGTGGGGATCTTTAGAGGGATCACATTAAATATGTATGATGCCTTGGGTAGTATTGCCATTTTGATTATGTTAATCCTGCCAATCCATGAGCAGGGTATGTGTTTCCATTTCCGCGTATCCTCTCTTATTTCTGGAGCAGAGTTTTATAGTTTTCTTTGTATAGGTCCTTCACATTTTTAGTAAGTTGATTCCAAGATATTTGAGTTTGTGTGGCACTATTGTGAATGGGGTTGTTTTCTTAATGTCCATTTCTTCCTTATTACTATTGGTGTATAGGAAGGCCATTGATTTTTGTGTGTTAATTTTGTAGCATGCCACCTTGCTATATGAGTCTATTGTTTCTAGGAGCTTTTTGGTATAGTCTTTAGGGTTTTCTAAGTAGAGTATCATGTCATCTGCAAAAAGCAAGAGCTTGACTTCTTCCTTTCCTATCTGGATTCCCTTGATATAGTTTTCTTGCCTAATCACTATAGCGAGTACTTCCAGTGGTATGTTGAATAGGAGTGGTGAGAGAGGACAGCCTTGTCTTGTGCCAGAATTTAGAGGGAATGCATTTAGTTTTTCTCCATTGCGGATAATATTTGCCACTGGCTTATGATAGATGGCCTTAACTATATTGAGAATGGTTCTTTCCATTCCCATCTTGCTGAGAGTTTTGAACAAGAATGGATGTTGAACTTATCAAATGCTTTTCTGCATCTATTGATATGATCATGTGATTTTTATTTTTCTTGTTGTTGATGTTGTGTATTATGTTGATAGATTTACGGATGTTAAACCATCCTTGCATTCCTGGGTTAAACCTACTTGATCGTAGTGGATGAACTTCTTAATGAGGCATTGCATTCTATTTGCCAGAATTTTGTTGTGGATCTTTGCAGCTGCAGTCATCAGAGATATTGGTCTGTAATTTTCTTTTTTTGTTGCATCTCTGTCTGGTTTAGGTATCAAGGTGATGTTGGCTTCATAAAAGCTATTTGGGAGTATTTCCGTTTTTTCGATTTCATAAAAGAGTCTTGCCAGGATTGGTAGTAGTTCCTCTTGGAAAGTTTGAAAGAATTCATTATTGAATCCATCTGGGCCTGAGCTTTTGTATTTGGGCAGACATTTGATTACCGTTTTAATTTCATCAATAGTGATGGGGGGTGTTTAGATATGCTACATCCTCTTCCTTCAACCATGGAAGATTATTAGAGGCCAAGAAATTATCCATTTCTTCCAGGTTCTCATTTTTAGTGGCGTAGAGCTTCTCAAAGTAGTTTCTGATTACCCTTTGAACCTCTGCCATATCAGTAGTGGTCTCTCCTTTTTCATTCCTAATATGAGTTATCAAGTTTCTCTCTCTCTTTCTTTGCTAGTTTTGCCAGTGGTCTGTCAATCATGTTTATTTTTTCAAAAAACCAACTTCTGCTTCCGTTGATCTTTCAGATTGTTTTTTTTTGGGGGGGGGGGTTTCCACTTCATTGATTTCTGCTCTCAGCTTTGTTATTTCCTCCTGCCTCCCTATTTTTGGGTCCTTTTGTTGAGCAATTTCTAGTCCAAAGAGCTGTGTCATTAAGCTATTCAAGTAAGCTCCTTCTTCCTTCCTGATGTGTGCTTGCAAAGCTATAAATTTTCCTCTCAGTACTGCTTTTGCTGTGTCCCATAAGTTCTGATAGTTTGTGTCTTCATTATCATTTGTTTCCAAGAACCTTTTGATTTCCTCTTTGATTTCATCTTGGACCCACTGGTTATTCAGTATGAGGCTCTTTAACTTCCAGGTGTTAAATTTTTTCTTCTTTGTTCCTTTGGAATTCCCAAATAATTTCAGAACCTTGTGGTCAGCAAAGGAAGCCTGCAAAATTGTTATCCTCTTGATATTATGTAGATATTTTTATGTGCCAGCATGTAGTCTATCCTGGAGAATGTCCCACGTACATTGGAGAAGAATGTGTATCCAGGTTTCTGGGGATGGAGTGTCATATAGATAGATAGATAGATAGATAGATAGATAGATAGATAGATAGATAGATAGATAGATAGATAGATAGATAGATATAGATATAGATATCCGCTAGGCCTCTTTCTTCCATTTCTCTCCTCAGGTCCAGTATATTCTTGTTAGGTTTCATTGTGGTTGACCTATCCATTGATGACTAAGCCGTGTTGAGGTCCCCCACAATTATTGTGTTGTTGTTGATGTTATTTTTCAGCTTTGTCAACAATTGTATTAAATATTTTGCTGGACCCTCATTCGGTGCATATATGTTTAGAAACGTGATTTATTCCTGCTCTACATACCCCTTGATTAATATATACTGTCCATCTTTGTCCCTTACAACCTTCCTGAGTATAAAGTTTGCATTATCTGATATTAGTATGGCCACTCCAGCTTTTTTATGGGTGTTGTTTGCTTGGATAATTTTCCTCCAGCCTTTTATTTTGAGTCTATGTTTGTTCTGACTATTCAGGTGCATTTCTTGTAGACTGTAGAAAGTTGGATTGAGTTTTTTGATCCATTTAGCCACTCTGTGTCTCTTAACTGGTGCATTTAGTTCATTGACATTGAGAGAAAGAATTGTCCTGGAATTTGATGCCATCTTTACCTCGAAATTTGGTGTGTCTTTTGGTTAGTCTTGTATTAAATTAGGTCTTTCAGTTTTTCTCTTAAGAGGTTTTTGAGTCTGTAAAGTTTCTGAGCTCTTTTTTGTCTGTGAAACCATGTATTTTTCCGTCAAACTGAAAGTGAGTTTTGCTGGGTACAGTATTCTAGGTGAAGCATTAATATCATTCAGTCTTGTCACAATATTCCACCACTGCTTTCTGGCCTTCAGTGTTTCTGGTGACAGATCTGCTGTAAATCTCAAGGATGTTTTCTTGAATGTATTTTCCTTTTTTGATCTTGCCATTTGCAGAATTATGTCTCTATCTGTGGGATTCGTCATTGTGACTAGGATGTGTCTTGGGGTATTTTTTCTGGGGTTTCTTTTGGTTGGTACTCTTTGGGCATGTAGGATTTGATAACATATATTCTTTAGCTCTGGAAGTTTCTCTTTTATGATGTTCTTGACCGTTGATTTTTCCTGGAAATTTTCTTCCTGTGACTCTGGGACTCCAATGATTCTTAAGTTTTTTCTGTTGATCTTATCATAGACTTCTATTTTCATCTGTTCCCATTCTTTGACTATTTTTTCCATTGTCTGTTCATTTGTTTTAAGTTTTTTTTCCAATCTCTCCCGCTGTATGGAGTTGTTATTTACTCATCTTCCACCGCACCAATTCTATTCTCAGCTCCTTCTACCCTGGTGTTGAGATCATCCATTTTGTCATTCATTTACTGAGTTTTTCAGGTCTGTTAGTTGACATGTTGTTTCTGTTTGGAGTTTTGTGATTTCTGTCATATTTTCTTGATTCTTATTCTGTTCAACTTGGTCCATGGTTTCTTTGAGTTCTTTCAGCATCTTCCATATTGCTTTTCTAAAGTCTTTATCTGAGAGATTGATTTGTTCGTTGGTCATTAACTGGTCGTCAGAATTGTCATCTTCGTTCTCTATGTCTGACGCTGGCTTGCGTTGTTTCCCCATTGTCACACTTGTATTGTGTGTTTTTCTATGTGTTGCGATGGTATTCATTGGCTAAATGATGTATGCAGCCACACTCCTCTGGTCCCATCCTTTCAGGGTATGTCGATTTGCCTACAAGGGAGTGGAGTCCTCCGTGGATGAGGCCTCACACAGGATTAAATCTTAGGCCAAGCACGCAGCAGAGGAGACAGTCCAGAGAGAAAGAAGACAGTGATTCAGCACAGTCCTTAGTGTTATTTTTTTCTTCTTGTTGTGATGTTGCTCTTTCTTTAGAAAGAGCGCACGACTGCGTAGCGAAGCAGTGCAGCCATGCTCTTCTGCAGTCTCTTTTTGGCCCACTCCCAAGAGGTTCGGGCAACAGGAGAGGAGAGAGAAACACATGGAGAGGACTCACAGTTTTTCATAGTCAAGCAGGCGTAGATTCGCAGAAATTCCCAGCCTCAGTATATCTTTCTTATATTATTTTTTATATACTTTCTGTCTTCTCTTATATTTTTTCTTATATTTTATCTTATTCTACCTGGGTCATTAGCAAAGACAGGATTGGGTTGGGGGGAAGGGGCAGAAAAAAGAAATGGAACTTTTGGTTCCAACACTTTAATTCATAATGTTCAGTGTTTAGGAATGGTTGCCACACTGGGTCTGCTGAATCAACACTATCATCCTTTTTTCATTAAGCAGGGTCCTTTGTTCAGTTGAAGATTAGCATGACTACACACCTGGATTTCATTGGAATTCAACTAAGAGACCCTTAAGAAAACGATTCTGGCATGGGAAAGTCTCAAACTTTCTAAACTCTTGTGTTCTGTGTCTGTAACTTTTGGGGGTAGGGGAATGAGCTGAACCGCATAATCAGATTTCAGCATAATATGAGTCCAAATGTAAGCTTTTGAAGGTGATGCTGTCCATGTGAACTTTGGACTCAAGAGAGGAAACAAGCAGTGTTACTCCCAATCCCAGCTTTAGATTTTGAACTACACTTTATCGGCCACAAAATTCCAATTCTTCATCCTATATCTTCCAACCAGAAATCATTTGTCTATCTAACAGATTCTTGTAGTGCTTGATCATTTTTTTAAATGTGGCTTACTGGTTTTAACATCCTATTAAAATAAATTAGTTATACTTTCATTAAACTGGGGCATAGAGGCTGTTCTGTCCTTCATCCTTGATATGTGTCTCATGATGTTCTATGTAATATGTAACTCCACTGAAGACAAGAACATGCAAATATATCACTTACTAATCTGCCTTTTCTGAGCAACTACACCTTGACAAGTGTTTGGGAATCTGTAATAAAGAAACAGAACTTCCTATAGTTATTTAATTCATATTTCCTTTAAAAAAATTATTTACCTGAAAAAGGTCAAATCATGTTTTTTCAAACAAAACCAGACAAATTATAAACTGAGCCACCTTACTGTGCCTCCTTCTTTAGAGTTTCATGATTTGCTTTCATAGAACTGTTCAGAATGGGGCCCAGGAGATAGCATGGAGGTAAGGCATTTGCCTTTCATGCAAAAGGTCATCAGTTCGAATACCGGTGCCCCATATGGTCCCCCGTGCCTGCCAGGTGCAATTTCTGAGCATGGAGTCAGGAGTAACCCCTGAGCACTGCCGGGTGTGACCCAAAAAAACCAAAAAAAAAAAAAAAAAAAGAACTGTTCAGAAAACATTACACAGTCCAGTCTGCTAAAAGCCTCTTCTTTATATTTCAAATTTGTGGATCCTCTCCTGTGCATCTCATTTGTTGAGTGACAGAACTGAAATTTTCTAAGTTAGGCTGCAGGTACGCCTACATCTTATCTTATCAAATTCAGACTTTAAAAGATCTAGTCATCATTAACTATACGTTAAAGTTCTTTGTTACATAAATTTACCCACATGCATTTTAAAACATTCTGGAAAATACCTGCTGCAGTTATTTATTATTTTAAGAATACTTGTTCATCTCTCTTTCTGTATGTATCTCTATCCCTTTTTTATTTTTCTCTCTTCCTCCTTCCTACCCCCTGCAAACTGTTTCTTTCTAATCTTGCTTCTTATGCTGTGACAAATTAGATGAAATTTAAGTTGACATCCTGATTCAGTTTTTGGCAGGAGTACTGTTGGAAGATACACCCAAGTAATACCTCCCACATTCCTCCTTGAAGCATCTTTCTGGGTGCACTATGTAGGTTTTTATGTTTTGCTCTTTATTTCATAATAATTTGTTTCTAAACTATAGTGGAATATTTTGTTCATTATTATACAAAATATTTGTCAATAAATGAATCAAATGATGAATCAGGAGATGAGGAAAACAAAAACAAGTGTGTCAAATTTCATCGCTACAAGCAGTGCTTTCTCTTCTGCTTGTGGCACAGCTATAGAATGTCCAATCAGAACACTACAACCTTCACCTATCCTATATGATTTCAGTAATCAAAAGGGTGATTATGCTTATTTAGTGGTCATTTTTCTGTTTTATTGTTGTTGTTGTTGTTGTTGTTGTTTGGGGATCACACCTGGTGTTACTAAAAGGCTACTCTGTCTTTGTGCTCAGAAATCTCTCCTGGTGGTGCTTAGTGGGACCATATGTGGTACTAAGATTAGGATCTAAGTCTCTGTATGCAAGATAAACACTCCACTGTACTGCCTCTCCAGTCAGTCATTCTTGATGTCCATGCTGCCTCTATAAAATAAAATCCACTGTTGTCCCAGCTTTAGCTGCCACTTGCCCTTCTTCCATATATCAGCATAGTAAGAAATTCCTAATGTCCTAATTTCAGCAAATTCCTAATGTCCTCACATCACAGCCACATAAATGTGGTTCCCATTTTATTATTCTGGTTTGATAAATATTATACTTCTCAAATATTGAGAATACCTTGGGAAAGCAGAATCCAAAGCCAGGTTGCTTAGATCAATTGAATGACCTTTTTGCTTTTGTCATCATCACCTAAGGGAACTGAATACCCTGGCAGTGTGTGTGAATGGATTTCAGGTAGAGCTACTCAGCCCTACTGGTCACAGCACTCCAAATATTTCATCCATAGCTGATGAGGTTCATACTGTCTTACTGTTTGTGAAAATTCAAAAAGATACACAAAAAAGTGGCTCAGTATCCCAAGACTGAGTCCCAAAGGCAGTTTTGCTGCCAAGCCATGCTGGTTACATAGTCAGCAACAGTTCATCAATGTGCAAGAATATGTGTTCCTTCCCTCAGAGTTGCAACCTGTCCTGAGAGCTCACTACCATGGCTCTTATTTCACTCACACTGCTTAAGAACATTATACTGGTGGAGCTACCATCTGCCTTGAAACAGATCCTATAATAAGCCACTTCATTGACCAGAACAATATCCTTTAGTGCCCAACCTTAGATCTAAGTATCAGTCATTCCATTTGTTCTCTTTCTCTAACCTTCTGGATGCTTCCTCTCTCAAATATTTCTGTCCTTTTCCCCAACTAGCCTTGAACAAGGTAATGTTATCCTCTCTCAAATATTTCTGTCCTTTTCCCCAACTAGCCTTGAACAAGGTAATGTTATCAGTCAAATATTAATAACTTTGAATCTGAAAAGGAATGGACTGAACTTTGGTGACCAGAAGAGGTTCTGGATCAAATCTGGATGGCTACATGCAAGGGAAGCACATCCTACCCTTTGTATTTTCGCTTCAGCACCTATTGGTCTGTTTTGGATCAGAGGCGTATGCACTAGTCAACCCATAGGTAGAATCCTGTGAATATTGATCTTGCTGCCTATAAGCTAAGGGGTGGTTTTGTGTGCCACAAGTTTCTCCCAAGTAGGTAATCTTTCTAGCCTTCTCACCTATAAATTGTTTATTCTTTACGTATATTTGTATTTTACCCATTTATATATGTCATGTATGCTGGGGCTGCATGTCAAAAGTATACCTTCTGTGTGTTGGTAAGCAATGCTGGAACTTTCCATACAGGCGGCTCTCCACAGGCCCCGCTGAGCCAATTCCATTCCTGTCTCTTCAAACTCTGAGTTCCACCTTTCTTTCTCCAACTTCCTGATGCTGTTTTCTTTCCTCAAAATTAAATCTTATATTCCTGACTAGTTTTGATATATTTCAACCCTCTTCTTAATCTTATTCTTGCAAGATGACTAAGAGGGAGTCAGGAGTAGTGATAAGCAGACTTGTTCCCACTGAATAATCCCTGTTCCTATTTTAAAATATTTCCTATTTTAAGGTAGTAATACTGCTGTTCAAACACATGCTTATACCAGTGCATAATGCATTTTCTGCCTTGGTTTGTCATCTATCATCCCTGCCTGAGGAAGACTTAGAGGACTATATCTTTTGCAAATGACCATATGTCTATATGCTAATTGAGTCAAATCTATATGAATGTCATTGAGACTTAATGAACTATGACAGTTCAGTGGCTTCAGTAACCAAACATTTAAATGTTTGAAAAATGAGTTAAAGTTTAGGCTCCTTCTAAGTACCAGACATTGTGCTGTCAGTTGCCAACTTCTTAAATACCAACCCTCCTTAGAGTGCCCAGTGCCTTGGAAAAACATCACTATCAGATAGAGGAATTCATTTCCTTAAGACAAAATCTAGAGTTGAGAGGAGGTTAATGAAAAGGGATACAACAGTGCCAAGTTTCCATCCCATTCCTTTGTGCATAAATATTAATAGAATCTGGGTATAAAATTATATAGCTTTTTAATCTCATGACAGGACTAGTAGCAGTTAGGATTGGATGTGCATTGTTAATTTACCATTTGCCTGTCTTTGAGTACTGAGCTTATTTCTATGTCTCAGGATGATAGTGTGACAAACCAATACTGACAAGCTAACAGGTAAAATCGGGGGGAAATGAATCCTTTTGTGTCCTGTATTTCTTATTTAGTTTCTAAATTTGCTTAACCTGTGCAAGGAACAAAACCTCTGATTTAGCTGTGGAATGGAAGGGGTCCAAGTTTTATGTTTTTGATAGATTAAACATGATTGTCTTTTTTTTTAATCTAAAGCTAAAGTATACTGTAAAAACATCACCAAAGCAAATGAGTGTACAGTTAGGGGGAGGAGGAGACTTAGTTAGGTGAAGCGTGCATCTTGTGCTCGATACCATCCAGACAGCTTTAGCCCAATGACTAACTTATCTGAGCCACAATTTCTCAGTTTGCAAAGTATTTTAGGATCATCAGCATCTGGGAGTATATAGTGAGAGACCTACATGAAATGCTATGAACCCAGATCACCTCTGTCTTTTTGATGCCTGTCATCTTATTACCTACCTAATTGAATAATGTTTACTCTATAATATGTTCCTATGTGTTTTCAGGCCCATAGCTTACTCATTTGAGACTTTAGAGTTCCTGTCACATCAGAACAGTCTGTAAATTAGCTTTTCTAATCTTAGACCCACATCAATTATTCACCATCCTGGCTCCGGTTGTACTTTATCTTCTAGAATACACTGTGACATTATTGGTCCTGGTTTCTAAATCCTAATCTGAAATGAATTAATTATTATTAGGCTTTTGTGACTTTAAGTAAGTATTTTAGACTCAGGAAGTCTTCTTTTTTGTCCTTATTTATATGGAATCTTATATGAAGGTTAAGAAACTAAGGATTGATCATCAATTTCTACATTTATTTTCTTTATTCATACAATTTGATTACCAACATGATTGTAGTTAGGTTTCAGTCATATAAAGAACACCCCCCCTTCACCCAATGTGACATTCCCATCATCAATGTCAATTTCTACTTTTCAATACTAATTATGAGATCACATTTTTTGACTTTTGAAAGAAAATATATGGTCAAGAATTCATTTACTGTAAGGATTCCTTAAATTTTAAATATATGTCATTTGCTGTGTTGAATAAATAGCTTAAACTGTATTTTCTGCTCTTTAAAAATATATCTAATTTGGGCCCTGGAGATAGCATGGAGGTAAGGCATTTGCCTTTCATGCAAAAGGTCATCGGTTCGAATCCCGGTGCCCCATATGGTCCCCCGTGCCTGCCAGGAGCAATTTCTGAGCATGGAGCCAGGAGTAACCCCTGAGCACTGCCGGGTGTGACCCAAAAACTAAAATATATATATATATATATATATATATATATAATTTAAAATTGCACATTACAGTCAGAGCTTCTATTGAATTTGGAGAAAATTGTGTTTGATCTCAGGCTCCTTAGTATTTTCTTTCTTTTTTTCTTTTTTTTTTTATTTTGAAATATGAGAACAAAGATGTAAAGAAAGAGGACAAGGTAAAGTTACAGTGGAAGGACGATTACCCATAAACAGATTTCACATAAGTTCCCTTGCTGATATCTTAACATTGAGCTTTTAGCCAAAGAATATGAACAAAAACAAAACAGAACCCATGTACAATTACTTTGTCCCTCAAGACCCCAGATTGTAATACATATTTCTTAGCAGCACATCAAGCATTCTAAAGCCATAAAACTTATGTAACTCCTTAAACTTTGAAGGCATAGTACTTTTTTTTTACATTTCCATGCTTATGCATATTAGTTTAAGTTAGCTTCAAAAGCCGGGTGTGACCCAAAACCACAAAAAAAAAAGTGGGTGCTTCTTTTTAAGGATAAGAGTCAAAGGAGCACAGTAAAAATGGCTCTGAAGTGGCAATAATTGTTTGCATCGGCCCACCAAAATATGGAGATCATGGAAAGGGAAATCCTTGGCCTATATACAAGGGGACCAAACCCCTGGTGTTTCCTGGCATAAGACATTTTATGTCTTTTGGTGTAGTTGGGGTTTGTTAAATCCAGTGAAACATGGTGTGTGATTAGGAATGTGGAGAACAGTAGTTGAAAAGGGTAAATGGGGGTACTAAAGGATGGGGGTGATAGAGTTGAAAATAGAAATCAGCTTTAGAGGGTTATTCAAAACAGCAGGATAGAAGATGGACATTCTACACAAACAAAACATAAATTTAGGATGGGATATTATTATTAAAATAGGTGGTGTGCGCGGGGGCTATAGCCCCTGCGCGGTTTTGAATATGTAGACTAGTAAGATAATGCCAGAGACTGCCTTAGAAAAAATGAGCAGTTAAAAACACCCCCAAATTTGGACTCATCTGGAGGTCGGGGGCAGGAGAGGTGCAGCTGGGGGCCTACCAAGGCTCCCAGCCTGCCCAAGCAAGGAAGAAAACCCCAGTATTTTCTTATATAAAACATAATTTATGGGGCCCGGGGGATAGCATGGAGGTAAGGCGTTTGCCTTTCATGCAAAAGGTCTTTGGTTTGAATCCCGGTGCCCCATATGGTCCCCCGTGCCTGCCAGGAGCAATTTCTGAGCATGGAGCCAGGAGTAACCCCTGAGCACTGCCGGGTGTGACCCCCCCCAAAAAAAAAAAACCAAAAAAAAACATAATTTATACAGTTTTATGATCATTAGAAAACAGTACATAGATGGAAAAACATACTCTTTTTAATTATGCTTTTATTTTCATTTGTACCATGGAAGTAAACAAAGGAAGAAAAACTATGTAGAAACAAAGAACACATAACACATCAATCAACTCTTCTGATAGGATGGATAATTATCTTCTTGAAAGTCTTACATAAAGTAACTGATGGTTCCTGGATAAAATCTAGCCAGCTCAGTAAAGAGACAGGAACTGCAATTATAATGTTAATAGTGTTAATGAGCATGTGCACATTATCTTTGGGGTGGCATAGTGCCCATGATTCATGTTCCACCATCAGTGAATGGCAAATGAGTTATTTGTAGCCATGAAAATTAGGTGGTATATAATCCCATGAGAAAAAATAACATTCTTATAGAAATCTCAGATGCAACCCTTAGACAATGCCACCTTTACCAGTGTGTCTAAAGATACACAGTGAGGTAAATAAGTCATTTAGCAGACTCAGAGGAACTGCTATAGCTTAGAAAGAGCACAGTGTATATGTGTGTGGGATGACTTAAGGGGGACAGTAAACTAGTGCAGGACTTTCACAGTCTTCGAGTAATTGTATGTTGAAATTAGTGGGACTTTAAATCTGAGATCCAGTGAAGGAATTAGAAATACATTTAATCTCCAACGGCCATTTTGCCCATAGGTTGACATCCTGAGAATAGTCAATATCTTCCAAAAAGTGCATCTTCAGTCCCTGCACAGACATCACAGGACACTTTCACTGTACTCTTAGAGAGACTGGTTATATTGACTGAAAAATAATCTGAAGCATTTCCATTGTTTTCTTTTTGTGGTGAGACCAAGCAGTACTCAGGGATTACTTAGGGCTTTTCTTAGAACATTTCCATTTTCAAAAATACAATGACTTTGTTTATAGAGCATTTCTAAATTCAAAGAAAAACTGAGATTACACAGATCTCTAGTAAACTTCCTGGCTTCATGCATCTATTACTTCTTCTATCATCAGCATTCATGCTTATTTTCCTGAATAGTTGGGTTAATTTTGACAATATTTAGTTCTTTG